>JAQQSW010009010.1:0-13331 GCA_028646575.1 Pseudocheirus occidentalis
CAGGGCCTAAGCCGGCTGGTTTTCGGCCGAGGGTCCCAGACTGCTGAGAAGAGCCCCGCCTGCTGCGCTGCCTGTAGCAAGAGATATGCTTTCAGTCTTGTGGAGAGTTTTGGAGCTTGAAAATCTGTTTAGCGTCCCATTTTATGAGTTTTTTAGCGTGTTTGTGTGGGAGCTGTGGTGCTTTGCTGCTTCTACGCCGCCATCTTGGCTCTGCCCCCCATCCTTTTGATTTTTTAAATGATTGTTTTTTGATTTCTCATAAAGTCATTAATCTCTATTTGCCCCATTCTAATTTTTAAGGTATTATTTTCATCAGTGAGCTTTGGACCTCCTTTTCCATTTGGCTGCTTCTGCTTTTTAAGGCGTTCTTTTCCTCATTGTCATTTTGGACTTCTTTTTAACAATTGGCCTAGTCTTTTTTTTTAAGTGTTATTTTCTTCAGTATTTTTTTGTGTCCCCTTTACCAAGCCATTGACTCATTTTTCATGTTCCTATTCCTGTTCACTTTATTGACATAATTTATCTGTATTTTTCATTTCTTTCATCTCTTTCATTTTTCTTCCCAATTTCCCCCCTACCTCTCTTATTTGATTTTCAAAATCCTTTTTGAGCTTTGCCACAGACTGAGACCAATTCATATATTTCTTTGAGTCTTTGGATGTAGGAGATTTGACTTCCTTGTCTTCTTCTGAACGTGTGTTTTGATCTTCCTTGTCACCGTAGTAACTTTCTGTAGTTTGAGTTTTTTTTCCTGTTGTTTACTTATGTTTCCAGCTTCTTACTTTACTTTTAACTCTTTGTTAAAGTAGTGCTCTGCTTCCAATGTGGAGGTTTCATGCAGCTGTTTACAGAAATACTTCTAGGGACCTGTAAGTTTTCAGTTCTTTCAAGGTGTTTACTATTCTCCTGCCTTGTGCTATGGTGGAACAACCACAAGCATTCTTTTATGCCCTGGAATGTGAGGAGGATTCCCCCCCCCCTCTACTGTGGGTACAAGTTCTACTCTACATGCTGATGGATATCTTGGGGAACTGCCTATCCTTGGGACTACCATCCAGGATAGGGACGCAGATCTGAGTGTGGGCAGAGCAACAGAATCCTATGTCAGTGCTAGCAAAGGCCCTATAATATCCTTTTGACCAGTTATTTGACCCCTTAACATCTGTGAGCTGAACATTTTGGAAGCAGTCATTGCTGTTGCTGCTGCTGATTGAGTCACTCCCAAGACCTGCTTTTGATTTGCTGTGGCTGGGGCTGTGCTGGCACAGCTTGTGCTAAGACTGTGCTCTGCTCTCATCTAAGCATGACATTTCCTGCTGACCTTCTAAATTGTCTTTGGCATCAGTGGGCTGAAAGGTCTAGAAACTGCCACTATTTTCAGTGATTCAGTTGCCTGGCCCTAGGGGCCTTATCTGTGCTGGTGTGACCTGCACTGGACTGCATTCCTCTCTCATCTTGGTGCAATAGACCTTTCTTGCCAGCCTTCCAAGTTGTCTTGGGTTGAACATTTATTTCACTCTGTCTTTTTGTGGGTTCTGCTGCTCCAGAATTTGTTTAGAGTCTTTTTTTTTTTGACAAGGCAATCAGGATTAAGTGACTTGCTCAGGATCACACAGCCAAGTGTCAAGTGTCTGAGATTGGATTTGAAGTAGAGTCCTCCTGACTCCAAGGCTGATACTTCTTCTACTATGCCACCTAGCTGCCCATACTGTCAACTTTTTTAAAGGTATTTGGAAGCATTTGGGAGAGAACTCAAATGAGTCCTTGCCTTTTCTCTGCCATCTTCGCTCTGCCCCTCCTCATTGTTTTTTATAGAGACAATACACTATAGTGGACTGAGAGAATTCTTCACTTTGATTTAGGAAGACCTGGATCAAAATCTTTTCTGAGAGTTAACAGCCGTTTATTTTCATCATTTATTGGCTTGATGCGAGTCTCCATAATGATAATGTAAAGTGCTTTGCAGAGCTTTAAACAGTTATAATTTTTTGTTTGTGTACATGAGTTTTATGCTTTCATTGTTTTTATTTATCTTTGCCTTGTTATTACTTCTCTACGCATCTTTAATGTTTTCACAATTAAAATCGAGTTATTACGTATTTTAAAATAAATTTGATTATACATTAAGTAAACCGATTGCTCTTCTTAATACTCCTAAACTTATATGCCAAATAAGCTAATCTGATGCTTAAAATAAATCACTGTGAGAAGTGGAAAGAATTTCATTAACTAGAATTCTCAAATGTCATAAATATGCATTCATTTAACCAAAATATAAATCTTTTTTAAAAGTCTTGTTGCATTCATTTAATGTCACTGAGTATAATTTTCGAGAGTCCAAATTTACATTAGAATAGAAAGCCACCAAGAGAAAAGTTCTTAACTTTTGTTGTGCCATGGATCCCCAACCCACGCCTTTTGCAGTCTAGTGAAATTCTATAGTCCTCTTTTGAGAATGATATTTTTAAATGCCTAAAGTAAAATATATAGAATTACAAAGGCAGTCAATTATGTTGAAATTTAATGATCAAAATGTTAAAAAAAATTCAGACTTCAAGTATGAATCCTTGCATTAGATGAAAATAATAGAAGAAGTTATAATGAAGTACTATAGGCCTTGTCTGTACTGTTTGAAGTCAAATGATAGGAAAATGTTTAGAATCTTTGGATTTTAAAGAAGTGTTCCCTTCAATTCTATGACCAAAACATTGCCAAGGAGCAGATGTCTCTTTGATGTAGAGTCAGCTTGTCATACTTAAAATCTTACAATATAAATCACCCTTATAGTTTTTAACCATTAGTAGGTGATTAGGTACTAGGTAATGCCATATTTCTATATATTGTATTTTTATTTACTTCATAAATTATAAATAAACTCATTCCTATCATTTAACCCTGTGGGACATTTCCGCGCGCACACACACACACAAATATAATTTCTTTCCATTAATAATTAAATCTCTTATGTGATTTTATAGAGTATTTTCCAGTATGAGACAAAAATACAGTTTTCCTAGAAATTTAAAACAAACAAGAGAGGCAAATAATTTTCCTTGAAAATATGTTCAAGTTTTATTATATTCTTAGGAGACAGGTTTTGGTACATAGTGATTTGACAGAATTTGACAGGTTTGAGAAATGCTTATTCTGAAAACAAGAATAACATCTTTATAGTCCATTTTTAAAATTTAGGACTTTGGTTACTAATGGCCAAAATTGCTTTCAAAATAAAAATTTTGCTGTGTAAAATTTATATTAAAATGTGGAAAACTGAAATTTAAATCTTTCTTCAATGTTTCCAGTGTTATTGCTGCCAGTGGGATACTTAGGCAATATAGTTTAGGTTTTTCAAAATTTAAAAATTTGGAATGTGAACAAACTATATAAAATTATATACCTCCAAATGGTATTTAATATCACTAACCTATTCCTTTCCCTTTATTGGCATAATTTACCTGTATGTGAAATGCAGAGTATGCTCATTCTCTTTATCCTGGAACCCTGTCAAATGCAACACATCCAAAAGGAATTCATTATCATTTCCCAAAACCCACTTAACCTTCCAGACTTGTCTATTTCTAAGGCAGCAGCATCCTTCCAATATCCCAGGTTTGTTATTTTGCTGAACTCAACTCCTCAGTCTCCCTCATTCCATATATCCATTTAATTGTCAAATCTTGCCATTCCACCTCCACAGTATCTTTTGCATCAGACCACTTTTCTTTATTCACACACTTTACCCCTTAATTCAAGCTTTCTTTTGTCAAGTTATTGCAACAGCCTCCTTGTCCCCCAAAGCTCTGATCTGGACCTCTTCTCTTCTTCTCTTAAGCTCTTTCATTTGGCGACCTCATCGGCTCTTATGCATTCAACTATTTGTCTAACCCTAACCTCTTTTTGCCCTACTAGTCTCATATCTCTGACGTGCATTGTGTATTTCTAACTGAATGTCTCATAGATATCTTAAAGTTCAGAATGTCCAAAACTGAACTCATTATCTTTCTTTTCTATGCTCCCCTCTCTTCAAAACTTCCCTCCTACCTGGCTCATAACCTAAGTGTTATCTTCAACTCCTTATTCTCTCCCACATATTATATTGAAATAGTTGCCAAATATAATTGATTTTACCTTCATATTATCTCTTGCGTATGCCCCCTTTTCTCCTCTGACACTGCCACCATCTTGATGAGGCACTTCTCATCTCCTGCCTGAATTATTTCAATTCCTGTTTGATTTGCTGCCTCCATTTATCTGTCAAATTTATTGTCCAAAAACCCTTATGATTATATCCTCTCCTTATTTAGTCAACTCCATTGGCTCCCTGAGCAAGTAGGTGGTGCAGTAGATAGAGTACAAGACCTGAAGTCAGGAATATTCATCTTCCCAAATTGGAATCTGGCGTCAGATATTTACCACCTGTGTGACGTTGGTAAGTCATTTAACCGTTTGCCTCATTTTCTCATTTGTAAAAAAAAAAGCTGGAGAAGAAAATAACAAACCACTCCAGTTCTTTGTCAAGAAAACCCCAGAGGCAAATATGATGGAACTACAAGTGGCTCCTCATTGTTTCCGGAATCCAATAAAAGATCCTGTTTGGCTTATAAAACCCTCTATAACCTGGTCACCCTTTCTCTCACCATTCCAGGGTGGATACATAGCTTCAAGGTCGCATGTGGCCTTCTAGGACTTTGGGTATGTATGTCCTTTTGACTGAGTCGAAGTTTTATAGGGCCACATGTGGCATTGAGGCGACAGGTTCCCCACCCCTGCCTTAAACTCTCCCTCTTTCTTCTCTAGTCTAATCTCTCTCCCCAACCCTGTATCCAGTGACACTGGCCTTCTTGCTATTCCTTACACAAGACATTCCATCTCCTGATTGAGCATTTTCACTGATTATCCATCATGCCTGGATTACTCTTTCTTATTATCTCTTCCTCCTGACTTTCTTCAAGTCTCAGTTTTCCCTCTGTTGATTATCTTCAATTTCTCCTGTATATATCTTATTTGTATGTAGTTGTTTATCTCCTCCATTGGATTGTAAACTCCTTTAAAAATGGGCTGTCTTTTTCTTTTCTCTGTATCTCCAGTGTTTAGCACAGTGTCTAACATACAGTGGATGTTTAATAACGCTCACTGGTCCTTGGCCTCTGTTCTTTGAGCCCTGCAGAGGAAGCTCCAGCCAGAAACTCAACATGTCTATTTACAAGATCAGGGCAAGAGAGATCTTTGCTTCTCATGGAAACCCCACTGTTGAAGTTGATCTCTATGCTGAAAAAGGTCTTTTCCAAGTTGCTGTGCTCAGTGGTGCTTCTACCATTATCCATGAAGCCCTGGAGCTCTGAGATGTTAAGACCTGCTACATGGGAAAAGATGTCTCAAAAGCAATTGAGCACATCAATAGAACTATTGCCCGACCCTGATTAGCAAGAAACTGAATGTTGTGGAGCAGGAGATTGACAAATTGATGATAAAGATGGATGGCACTGAGAATAAATCTTAATTTGGTGCAAATGCCATATTGGGAGTGTCTGTGGCTGTTTATAAGACCAGAACTGCAAAGTTGTCCCCCTGTATTGTCATATTGCTGACTTTGAAGGCAATGATGAAGTCATCTTCTAGTTCATGTAATCAGTGGTGACTCCCATGCTGGTAACCAGCTGGCCATATAGGAGTTCATGATCATACTCCCTGTTGGAGCAGCAGACTTTAAGAACTGAAGTCTGCCACATCTTGAAAATGTGATTAAGCAGAAATATGGACAGGATGTCACAACATAGGAGATAAGGGTGGCTTTACTCCTAACATCCTGGAGAGTAAAGCAGCTCTGGAGCTGCTAAAAAATTCTATTGGTAAGACTGGCTATACTGATAAGGTTGCAATTGGCATGGATGTTGCCTCCTCAGAACTCTTCTGATCCGGGAAATGTGACTTACACTGATAATTCCAGCAGATACATCTCCCCTTCCAAGCTAGGGAACCTCTACAAGAGCTTCATCAAGGACTATCCAATGGTATCTATTGAGGATTCCTTTGACCAGGACAATTGGGAAGCTTTGAAGAATTTTACTACTACTGCAGACATCCTGGTGGTAGGGGGTGATCTCATGGTGACCAATCCCAAGCACGTTGAAAAGACTGTGAATGAGAAAGGCTGCAACTGCGTCCTACTCAAAGTGAACCAGATTGGCTCCATGACTGAATCTCTCTAGATGAGCAAACTGGCCCAATCCAATGGGTGGAAAGTAATGGTTTTCCATCTTCCTGGGGATACTGTAAATACCTTCATTGCAGACCTGGTGGTAGGTCTCTGCATAGGGGAGATCAAGACTGGTGCCCCCTGTTGTTCTGAGTGTCTGGCCAAGTATATCCTCAGAATTGAGGAAGACCTGGGCATCAAGGCTAAATTTGCTGGAAGGAACTTAAAAAACCCTCAGGCCAAGTAACCTCTATGGCCAGGAGACCTTAGAACTTTCAGGTGCCAGTCACCTTTGTAGAAGTCTGCTCCTGTCCTAAGAATGGGCAGCATCAAGTAATACATTAGTTTTGTTTTGGGGGACATGGCCTTGTTTAACTTTGCTCTCCCATCTTTCTATGATGTTCTTATTGCTTTGTCAGAATTGTCTAACTAGAGACTACCAGATCATCTGGATCTCTCTCATCTTCTGAGTGGGATAAAATTACTTGTTCTTACCCCCAACCCTGGTATTAATGTGTGGAGCCATGTACTTGCATTGTAACCCCAACAAGCCCACAGACTAGATCCTTAGTGACTTCCATGTGCGGAATAAAAATATTCAGTAACCCCCCACCTTCCAAAATGCTCACTGACTGACCGAATTGATCTTCTTACCTCAGATTTTTCCCTACTTAAGTCCACCTTCTGGTGCTTTTTTCCCCCAGTGATTTTCCTTGAAAGTACAGATCTAACCATGTCATTTCCCATTTTGCCTTTAGGATCAAATATAAATTCCTCTTTTTTGATTTTAAAGCCGTGTATACTTTATAACCTTACCCAAACTTATTTATTCAGACTCATTGTTCATTACTTGCCTTCCAGCGTTTCACAGTCCAGTCAAACTGACCTTCTCTTTGTTTCTGGAATGTATTCCTATCTTCATGCCTGTGTAAGGCAGGGATGCACTTCCTACTTGCATTGCCATATAGAATTTCTTTTCCACTCCTTCAAGATTCAACTTAACACCTCAATTTACATGAAACTTTTGCAGATCATTCCAGTTGTCGATTTATCTTTATGTCTCTGTCTATCTATCTATCCACACATATATGTATGCAAATTACAATGTAAATTTCCTTTGTAATCCTTTGGTTTTTTTGTTTTATGCATTTGAAAATACTCTGAAACATCATTCATAGGTTTTCCTATATAAAATATAAATAAGGCACTGTCTTCACTCTGGCCTAAACTACAAATAGCCAGGATTTTGGAAGAAGTTCAGATAGAGATATTACACTTTTATTAATAATGCCCATTCTGCTTGAAATTTTCCATTAAAATGTGAATAAGCATACCTATACTTAAATTAGATTTTAAGCCTTTGACGTAATTCCTCCCCACTTCTAATGAATGAATGAATGAATGAATGAAGCAGGAAAGCTTATAGTTTATACCATTCACATTTTTGTCCTTTAAATTTTATTATTTATTCAACTTAATAAGCATTATTTTTTCTCTTTACTCTCTCCCCCAATTGAGTAACAGCAAAAAAGCAAAATGAAATCTTCATTACAAATACACATAGTTGTATGAAACAAATTCCTTATTAGCCAAGTCCAGAAGTATATGTTTCATTTTGTACTTTTTATCAATCACGTCTTTTCAGGAAGTGGGTAGCTGTTATGTAGAGGACTGGTTCATCATTATTGCACTAATTAAAAGTCTAAATGTTTTCCAAATTTTTACTTTATAATGTTTTTATAATTGTATAAGTTGGTCTTTAGGTTTTTCTTGCTTCATTCTGCATCATCAGTTCATCAGTCTTTTCTCAGTTTCTTCTGAAACTCTCCATTACTTAATTTTCATGGGATAATATTCTAGTAATCCATATGCGATAATTTCTTTAATCATTCTTCAAAAGGTAGAGACCTCTGTAAAGCCAATCATAAGCAGCTCTCCTGAGGACTGCTGTTGTAAATAACTTTGAGGATCTAATAGCATAATATAATGAAAACTCTATTCACCAGTAAACTAAAGCAAAACATTCAAGAAACCAAAGCACAACATTCACAACAATATAATATAAAAACTTATTACTAAGGTGGCCACATAGCCTTAAGCAAAACATGTCATTCCATAAGTTACAATATTCTTCGTCAGTACAGAGCACCCAAGTAAAGTCTTCTTTCATCTTAATTAGAGGCTGGCTTCCAATAATCATTAAGCCAATTATTCTTAAAGGGTAGCAGAAAGTACAAACACCACCAACCCATAGGTTGCAGTAAGTAGCAGTCTCATCAGTCAATAGAGAGTATTCAATTAAAGTCCTTTTTATCTTTTATAAATGTCTATGCCTTTAAAAACAGATTAAATAGCCAATCAATAAGTATTTATTAAATGTTCAGTGTGGGCCAAATATGATAGATGATTAGTATGAAAGTATAGCAAGGATATTGAATGTAATATAATATTATCTGAGTGTATCATATTAAAAGAATAAAAAGAAAGCATTGCCATTTGGGGGTGTCAGAAAGGAAATCCTTAAATAATGATTATTTTCATATGTTTTGACCATTTATCCAATGGTCCAGGGAAACATCTCTTCATCGGAGAAACTTGCTGTAAAGATCCTTCCCTCTACCCCAGTTACTTCTTTCCCTTCTAATTTTAGTTCTCTTAGTTTTATTTAAAAATTTTGTAGCAATATTCATTTGGGAAATTGGTCTGTAGTGTTCATTCTGTTTTTGCTCTTCTTGTGAAGGAAAGCAGCCTTGCTGTTCCATATTTCAAAGTATATTACAAAGTAATAATCATCAATATAGTCTAATAACTGCCTAAGAAATAGAGTGGTAGTGGAATAGATTAGAAACACAATCCACAGTACTAAGTGATCCATAGTAATTTGGTTCGTTAAACCCAAGGATCCAAGCTTGTAGAGTAAGAACTCACCATTTGATAAAAGTTGCTAGGAAAACTGTAAAGCAGTTTGGCAGACACTAGGCATAGATCAGGAGTGGGCAACCTGTGGCCTTGAGGCCACATGTAGACTTTTAGGTCTTTGCAGCCTTTTCATTGAGTCCAAGTTTTACAAAACAAATCCTTTTATTAAGGGGATTTGTTTTGTGAAGTTTGGATTCAGTCAAAGGGCTAAACTTTTGAGGACCTAGAGGGTCATACATGGCCTCAAGACCTTGGGTTCCCAAACCCTGGCATAGACCAGTTTCTCATCATATACCAAGATACGGTCAAAATTGATAAATGATTTACCCAAAATGAGGTCATAATTAGGGAAACATGAAAAAATGTACCTATATAGAGTTTACTGAGTAAGCAAGAGATAGAGGAGATAATGAGAAAATCAAAATGGATAATTTTGATTACATGAAATTAAAAAGCTTTTGCACCAACAAAATTAATATGGTCAAAATTAGGATGAAAAGAGGAAATTGTGAAAAAAAATCGCAACAAGTTTCTCTGATAAAGGCTTCATTTCTCAGACATAATAGAGAATCATGCCAAATTTATAAAATAAGATCCCTTCCTCAGTTGAAAAATGGTCACAGGATATGAACAGGCAGTTTTCAGAAGAACAAATTGATGCTATCAATAGTCAGACAGAAAAAATGTTCTCTGAGATACCACCTCACACCTATCAAACTGACTAACATGAAAGAAAAGGAAAAAGGTAAATGCTGGAGGGGATGTGAAAAAATTGGGACATTAACACATTGAAGTTGTGGAGTACAATTTGGAACAAAGGGAAGACTTAATGTGAACTCATGCAAAGTGAAGTGAGAAGAATATTGTATATAGTAGCAATAGTTTTATAAGGATGATTAATTATGAAAGATTTAACTGCTCTGATACAGTGATCTAAGGGAATTCCAAAGGAAATGCTATACACCTCCAAAGAAAGAACTGATGAATTCTGAATGCAGATTGAAACATGCGTTTAAACTTTTTTTATTGTTTCATTTTGTTTGTATTTTCTTTTGCAACATAGCTAATATGGAAACGTATTTACCATGACCTCACATGTATAATGAGGGTGAAAGAATACTTGGCAACCAGGTTTGTTTCTTAATTTTCTGTTCCTATTCTGATCAGTTTTTTTAATTGAATCCTTTCTGTGTTTACTGCTTTATAGTATGGTTTGAGATCTAGTACTGGTTGGTTTCCACTTTTTCCCTCATTATTTGTCTTGAGCACCTTTTATTTATTCAGATCAATTAGGTCATTATTTTTCAACCTCTACAAAACAATCCTTTGGTAGTTTAGTTGGTGTAGTATCAAATAAATAAGTTCATTTGGGAAATATTGTAATTTTTATGATATTGGCTAGGCGTATCCAACTAGCACTGAATTTTTCCCCATTTTTTTCCCCATTTATTTCTCCATTTGGATTCATATTATTCTTGGGAATGTCATGGTAGACTCAAAAAAAAGTCTGTAGTTATTTTGAGTGTAATCTCTTTCTACTGGGTTTTATTTTTAATATATAGGAGTGCTGATAATTTATGAGGATTTATTTTTTATATTTTGTGCCTTTGCTGTATTAGTTGTTTCATTATGTTTTTAGTTGACTTTGGTATTTTCTAAATCATTATTATATACAAAAAAATTTTTTTGGTTACTCTTTGCCTATTCTTAGTTCATCTATCCCTTATTCTTTTTGCTATAGTTATCCTTTTTTTTTTTTTTGGAGAGGGTAAGGCAGAGCAATTGGGGTTAAGTGACTTACCCAAGGTTATACAGCTAATAAGCGTTAAAGTGTTTAAGACCTGATTTGAAGTTGGTGCCTCCTGACTCCAGGCTGCTCCTCTATTCACTGTGTCACCTAGCTGCCCTTATAGCCATCAGTTTTAACAGTATGTTAAATATTTGTGGTAAGGGGCATCTTTCTGTTTTTCTCCTAATTTTATTTAAAAAGCTTTTTAGCTTTTATTGATTACCATACTGTGCAAAATTGCACAATAAAACCACAGAGCTTATGGGCACAGCTCTCAAAAACTTCATCAGTTACATGTAAAAATTAGATATTAGTTGTGTCCTACTCTTTATGACCTCATTTTGGGTTATCTTTCGCAAAGATAGTAGAGTGGTTTACTATTTCCTTCTCTGTCTCATTTTATAGATGAGGAAACTGACACAAACAAGATTAAGGGGCTTGCCCAGGGTCAGGCAGATACTGAGTTTGTCAGAAGCCAGAGTCAAACTCAGGTTACTTGACTCCAGGCCTGACCCTCCATCCACTGTACCACCTAACTGCTCTGAAGAGAAAGAAAAAAAAATTAGAACCTAGGGGGCGGCTAGGTGGCGCAGTGAATAGAGTACTGGCCCTGGAGTCAGGAGTACCTGAGTTCAAATCTGGCCTCAGACACTTAACACAAAAAACTAGCCGTGTGACCTTGGGCAAGTCACTTAACCCCAAACTGCCCTCCAAAAAGCAAAAAAAAATAAAAAATTAGAGCCTAATAAATATTCTAGTACAGTTTTATAAATGTCAAATGGTAAAGGAATATATAAACACAAGAGTAAATGACAGTAGACTCCTTAACTTCCAGGTGCTGCTAGGAATTTTACTTTGAAGAAGGCCTTAAATTTGCTTGTAGAAGTGAGTGTCAAAAAGTTTACAGCTTATTGCTTTTTGTGAAGTGGCGTAGGTTTCTTCATTTTCACTATTTTCAGCAAAAGAAATCACTCATTAAGACACTTTAAATTCACTTTATGCCCAAGATGTTCTGTGATATGTCAGTTACTTTGCAACAAATTTGCATTTTCAAAATAAGTATTATGGTAGAATTGACTATACTGAGAATGTTTACTCTTGGTTTTAGATTGCTATTATTTACTATGTTAAGAAAAATCTTATTTCTATGATTTCTGATCTTTTTCTAGAAACGAGTCATGGGTTTGCCAAAAATATTTCTAGTATCTGTTGATATGTCGTCTATTGATAATGATGTATTTTTTCTTATTTAAGTTACTAATGGGATTTCCTATCTTTGTATTTTCCCTATATTTTAATAACTCTCCATTCCTGATATAAATCTACCTGTTCATGACATAGCATCTTTCCACTTATTATAGGATCTACAAATACCTTAACATTAAGCAGTAGTCAGGTTGTAAAGAAGGATTTTATAACCAATAGAATGAACAGTGGGAAAGAGGAAGAAAAACAAGAAAAAGAAAGAGAGCAAATTCATGCATTCAGACTCAAGCTCTTTCTCTGGATGTGGATATCTCTTTCCATCATGAGTCTTTTAGAGTTGTCTGAGCAGTCAAGTCTATCAAAGTTAGTCCAGAGTTAGTCATCACACATATGTTGTGTCTGTAATTGTGTACAAATTTCTCCTGGTTCTGCTCTTCTCACCCAGCATCAATTTATATAAGTCTCTCCAGGTTATTATGAAGTTTCTCTGCTCCTCATTTCTTTTTTGTTGTTGTTGTTGTTTTTCAAATTATTTATTTATTTTTATTGTAGGACTTTTTTTATTTGAACAACAGTTTTTATCTGTTTACATCATTCATTTTTATGAGATTTTTGAATTGCCCATTTTCTCCCCATCTTTCCCCTACCCCAACCCCAAAACAGCAATCCCACTGTAAAGACCCTCCCCTCATCTGCTCTCTAACTTTCTGGTAGGGCAGGGAGGGTCTCCCTACCCCAGCCCCTGTATATCTTAATTCCTAGTTGCATGAATTTCAGAGCTTTAAATTCTCGATTATTTCGGTTCCTCCCTTGTCACCCACCCCCACTGGAAGGACAAGCAATTCAATACCGGCTGTGGATGTATAATTATACAGGACATGTTCATAGTGGACATATTGTGACAGTGATCTTATGTCTCTCCTTCCTATCCCTTGCCCCCTTGTTCTGTTCTCTACCCTGTCTCTGTCCCTTTACTGAAGTGTGCACTTCCAGCATCCCTCCCCCAGACCCTGCCTTCCCCTCCCTCATCCTTGCCTCTTCTATATGGGATGATTAACCCCATTTTGTCTCTCCCTGTCTCCTCTCATTCTAGTCCTCTCCCACCTCAGAATTTCACCTTTTAAAGTATCATCCTTTCATATTCAATTGATCCTATACCCTCTATATACATATATGCACACATGCTCAGATACATATTCATATGCATATATAGCCTCCTAT
>JAQQSW010009011.1:0-13331 GCA_028646575.1 Pseudocheirus occidentalis
ACAAGGGGGTTGGCCTTCACCAGGCGGGAAGAAATGAACAAAGGAAGATAAAAGTAATTGACAGGAGAAGGGGGAGGGTAGACACTCAGGAGGAGGGGGTACATTCCAGACTGAGAAGCTTTTCACTAATTTCATGTCCCACACAATGGGGATATTACCAATGATGTGATTATAGCCTATCCATTTCTTTACATCCTATGTGGCTCCTGTCTATGGGTCCTTATTCATACATGATGTGTCCAATTGTATGATTTGATATGCTATGTGTTATTATTTGTTCAGTACCTGTACAAACAAAGGAGGAAAGTACATTTTCTCAACTCTTCCCTGAAACCCAAGGTGATCATTGTTATTACATTCAGTTCTTTTTCTCTTTTTTTTGGTTGTTGTTGTTAACATTTATATTGTTGTAACTCTTATTTATTTCCTTGGACTTACTTATTTTACTATACATCACCAAATTCTGTGTTAGTTCATGCAGATCTTTACATGCATCTTTAATTTTTGTATTCATCCTTCTTAGAGTGTAAAAATATTGTTATATGTATGTACCATAACTTATTAATCATTTCCCAATCACTAGAGATTTCTCTGTTAATAAAAAAGACATTACTATGAATATTGTGGTGTATGTGAGATCTTGCTTTCTTTATTTTGTGTCCTTGGGCTACATGCTTACTGGGGGTGTCTTTGAGTCATTAGGAGAGTCACTTTTTCTTTCATCAGAATTCCAAATTACTTTTCACAGTGCTGAAATCAATGTACAGCTTTATCAAATATTTATTGATGTGTTTTCTTTTCACAACCCCTTCAACATTATTTTTCTACTTTTTGTCATCTTTGTCAATTTTTTTGGATGTTGAGAGATGTAACAGTAATGCAATATTCACAACACCCACAGTGGTTATGAATATCCTGGTATAGTTGTGAATCACAAAATACAACAGACTCTCCACATGGAAGATAGAACCAAAGCCTTTATTCAAATACCAGAAAACTGAGTCCCAGAACTGGAAAGCCAAAGTCATTATGGTAGCCATGAAGTTGGTACGCATGGTTAATGCCATGAACACCCACATTCTCAAGCCTTCACAACAGAACAGGCTCCCTCAGGCAGGGATACTCTTCTCTCACTTATGGTAGCTCCTCAGCCTGGTTCTAGGAAGTTCTCAGCAGAAATTCCCAAAGGAAAGGTCTCGGCAGAAGGTCCCAGAGGAAAGGTCTCAGCAGAAGCTTCAGCCTCCAGGTCCTCACTGAGAAATTCTAACTGTCCAGCTTGTGCTCTTCTTTATGTATGGTATAGCTCCTCCCTGTTCTGCCCCTTCGTGTTACATCAGCAACTTCCTCCCAAGGTATTAAGTACTTCTGTGTTAATTAAGTGGCTTAAACAAGGGGCACGGAAGATCTTCACATTCCATTAACATTACAAGGGAAAATCTCAATGTTTAGTATTGGTTATTTGGAGCAATCTTTCATAGGGGTCGAATAATAATCCCTTGGGAACAGTGACTTTTGGTCTTGCATCTTTATAATTATCTTAAATATCTTGCTTATCAGAGGTGAAGAATAGAATAATGGATAAAGGGTCAGCCTCAAAGTCAAAAGACCTGCCTTCAAGGCTTACTCTAGAACATACTAGTAGTCTATGTAATTTATTTAACCTCTCAGCTCCTCAAGCAATTCTCCAAAGGTAAATTACAGATTAGCTGATGATGTGTTTTGCTAGAGGGAATTTAAACATGGGGCATTCTCTACATTAGGAAAATAAGAGGTTTGGATAAATATCTGATTTGGACCCAAGTAAGACTAAATCAGAATATCCTCAGCAATGTTTAACGCAAATATTCCTTACTGCAAGTTGGTGATCTTTTAATTAACACAAAAGCTTTTCAATCTCATATTATTGAAATTACCTGCTTTATCTTTTGTATTCTCCCCTAATCCACAGCTGTGAAAGACAACTGACCTCATTCTTTTAAAATTTTTTTTGGTGTGACCTTTCACATTCCAGTTAGATATCCATTGTTAGTTTATTGTTATGTGTAGTGTAGAATGTTGGATTAAGCCTAATTTCTACTGAACTGATTTTCAGTTAATTCTATCAGTTCTAGTGGAACAAAGCTCTTCCTCAAATAATTTATATCCTCAGGATTATTGGACTCTGTTATTGATTTAAGTTATTTTAACTCTCGCTCATCTGATTTGCTCTGCTGATTTACTTTTCTGTTTTTTAACCAGCAACAATTAGTTTTGATGGTGATTATTCTGAAATATAATTTGAGCTCTCAGTATTGCTATTTCTCTTTAATTATTACTTTAAAAAATTTTTCCCTTGGGATTATAGCCTTCTTGTTCTTCCAAATGAATTTTTTTAGCTGTATAAAGTAACCCCTTAAAGATGTGATTAATATAACACTAAATCTGTGGAGTGGCATGCCAGTAGATACCAGGTATAGGGCAACCATTTAGCTGATTACTTTTTCAACTACAAAAGTATAAAACAAAGAAAGTCTTCTAAACACATAATAAAAATTTAAAACATAAACTATAGGCCATCTCCTTTGTTATATTATCCCAGCAGGTAAAGACTGCCAGAAGAATTGTGGGCTTACCAAATGAATATTTCATATTCTGTGAACAGAAGATTAAGATCCTGGTCCTTTGGCCATCTGAATCTATATATCTCATTCTTTTGATGGTGACCATGGCCTCTGAGAAGGGCATAGCCGCAGGCATCACTGTTGTTATGAATATTTTAGTACATGAGGGCCTTTCCCTCTGTTATTTCTTTGGGGTATATGCTTAGTAGGTGTACTCTTATGGCAAAATGTATCTACAACTAGGCAATCTTTTGGGGATAACTCCAGTTTGCTTTTTCATAAGAGTTGGACCAATTCATAAATCCATCAGCAGTATATTTGTACATGTATCTTTCTGCATCCATTCTAAAAAAATCTCATTTTTCTTTTTTTTGGGGGGGAGTGGGTGGGTGGGTCATCTTTGCTGATTTAATGGGTATGAGCTGGAACCTCAGAGTTATCTTAATTTTCATTTCTCTTATTTGTGTTTTGGAGCATTTTTTCATATGATTGATAGCTTTCCCTTCTTTTGAGAACTGTTTTGTTCATATTCTGTTACTACTTATCTGTGAATGGTTGCTTCTTTTCTCTCATGTACTCGTGCCTATTCTCTATATTTGTTGGATCTCAGAACTTTGTCAGAGAAATTTGCTGCAAAATTTTTTTTCCCCCTTCAGGAGACTTTTGCCTTCTAGATTTGTCTGCATAAAATTTTGTTACTGAAAAAACTTCTAAATTTTATATAGTTGAAAATTTACTTTTTATCTTTTGTACTATCTCACGTATCTAAACTTTTGCTGAGGCATGCTTATTTCACCTTTGTAACATCTCTTGAATATGCCTCCCATTCTCCTCTGAGATTCTCCATCATTCTAGTTTAGTTTTTTATCACTCCATACCTTGATTATTGCAATATAGTTATCCCTTTCACATTTTGGGGATTAGTGGCACAGTTCCTCTATGATCTGGAAATTTCATGTAAAACTTTTTGGTCCTCCCTTTGTACTAGAAGTCTGAATTATGATATTAAAAGATAAAATATATTATGCAATACTATGCATATAGTTTATGCATTTCTGAGTTTCTAAACTTCTTCTGGGTCATCTGCTGGCCTTTGTGATTTGCCTAAGGTCACGAGCCTTGAGTTGCAGCTCTCCCCAAGTTTTTAGTCCCCCTTTGTTCCAGGGGTGATTCTTTGAGGTACAGGCTCTGGGAAAGTAAACTTTCCCAGGGAAGACATTTGCCTGAGGTTATGAGCCTTAAACTGTGGCTCTGCTCAAGTCTTTAGCCCCCTTTGTTCCAATAGTTTCCCACCCTTGAACTGACCTGGCCCACTATTGTCTATGGTCTCCAGGTAGCCTCCAGCAACTTCCCACCCTTAATCACTCATTACTGGAGTCTGACCTCATCTGACTCCTCCTAAAACGACCCTCCCCAATCTCCTCCTCTGGACCACCCCTAGACTCCTCCCACTGTATATAGAATCCCATCTTCCCTCCACGTGGTGTCAGAGTGCCATGGGATAGCTTAGCACAGACTTACTGTGTGTGAGAGTGCCTTAGAATGCCCTAGCACACAGACTTGCTCTGTGAGAGCACCTTAGAATGCCCTAGCACACAGACTTGTTCTGTGAGAGCACCGTGAAATGGCCTAGCACCCCAAGTGGCGAACTTGAACTTTCAATAAACTTTACTTTTTCTTTGGCTGAGAAGACTTGAGTGGAATTCTTTCAGCAGGATCCGGCATGTTGGTATTTTGGGGTCTCAGGCAGCCCTAACCCTCTTTGGGCACCATCTTCATTTTTATGGTGTGTGACTTTTACAAAACACAAAACTCCCCCAGAATTCACATTTAGCTTCTTACGCAGACCTGTGATTTATTGAAACCTGGGATGTGGAAGGAATAAGTGTACTCTGCTAGTGAGTGTGCTGACTCAAATCTCTTCCCATTCCCGTCCATTTTCCATTAAACCACTAAAGAGATTTTCCTAAAATGCAAATCTAATTATGTTATCTCCTACTCAATAAATTCCAATGACTTCTTTTGCTGCCAGGCACATATACAAAATGCTGTGTATGGCATTCAAAGTCCTTTATAAATTAGCCCCCTTCTAACTTTCCAGTCTTCTTACAACTTTCTGTCATTACTCTTCAATCCAATGACATTGGACTTCTGGCTGTTCCACAAACAAGACATTACATCTCTTGGCTCTGGACATTTTCTCTGGCTATCCTTCGTGCCTGGAATGCTTTTCCTCTTCCACTCTGCCTACTGATCTTCCTGGCTTCCTTCAAGTCTTAACTGAAATCCCATCTTTTACTGCAAGTCTTCTTAAATCCCATTTAATTCTAGTCCCTTCTTTTGGTTAATTATTTCCTATTCATTTTGTATGTAGCGTGTTTTGTATTTATTTGTTTTTTCAAGATTTCTATATTGGTAGTTAGTTGGGGTTTTAATGTCTTGTTCTTCATTTTGTTTAAGTTACTTGTCCAATTCATTGTTCTGTTCTTTTCCTCTTTAACTGATGAAAATGTTTGACATGAATTTTTCCCTAAGTATTATTTTGACTGCATCTCAAAAGTTTTGGTAAATTGTGTCATTGTTGTCATTAATTTTAATGACATTATTCATTATTTCTATGATTTATTCTTGTACCTATCCATTCTTTAGGATTGTTAGTCATTATTTAAGTTTTAATCCTTTAAAATATTGTATTATGATTTTATTGTTTTGTTCAGTTAAATATGTATTTAATTTTTGTGTTTTTGCATTTAACAATTCTATGCACTTCATCAATTTTTGTAAAGGTGCCCTGTATACATATATATATTTTCTATTTCCATTCAACAATCACCCAGAGATCTAGCATATGTAACTATTCTGAAGTTCTATTAATGTTCTTTCATTTCGTTTATCTTTTTGCAGATTTGTCTAGGTTTGAGTGGGGTAAATTTAATTCTATAAATTTTTTATAGTGTTTATATTATTATATTACATATATTAAATTATGGTGTTACTGTTTATTTCTCTGTATAATTACATTTGTATTTTTAAAAGGTATTATGCCATTTGTGGTATGTGTTATTAATATTGCTGTATTAGTATTGACATATTGGTATTGATGTTACATAACTGTCTGTGTTCTATTTAGGCATATTACCTATTGCTGTCTTCTTTTTTTTTTGTTTTTTAGCTTTTTGGAGGGCAGTTGGGGTTAAGTGACTTGCCCAAGGTCACATGGCTAGTCTATTGCTGTCTTCTAACCAGACCAATTATTTTCTCTGAAGTCATAATTGCTACTCCTGCTTTTTGAATTCAACTGAAGCCTAATAAATTTTGCACCAGATTCACATTTTCACTCTGTGAATCTTCCACTTGGCTCCCAAGTGCTTCAAATAGTTCATTGTGTGCATCTGATTTCTGTGCAGTGAAGCATAGCGCCTACTTCAATCCTCTGCTTATATTCTGACTGGCCAGGGCCAGGATTTGACTTTAATAACTGGAGCTTGGATAGAATTGTCCCCCTCCCCCTTTCTTTTCCCCTTAGCATCTGCATTAGAGTTTCCCATGGCTCCAGGCACGTTTACTGAAATTCATACTGACTTTCCTGGCATTACCCTTCTCCCATCCTCCCCTGGCTTCTGGCCATCTTTTCATGCAGTTATGGACAGGATGAAGAAGCTTGTTTCTCTTTCCTTTCAGTTTTCTTTATCACTACTCTTTGTGATGCTCTTTCAAGATATTTTCTGAGGCACAAGCATGAGTTCTGAGATCCACTATGATCTTTCATGTACCATCTTAACTGGAAGTCATTTCCTGTGAAAATATGGGTTTCTCAACTATTGTTCTTTGTAGCTACTCTTTATGCTATTGAGTTTGGTGGATAGGCATGGGAAATTTTTCTCCTTCACCCAATCCTTTGGATTAGATCAGGGGTGGGGAATTTGTGACATATGGCCCTCAGAGTCCTTAAGTGTGGCCCTTTGATTGAATCCAAACTTCATGGAACAAATCCCTTTAATAAAAGAATTTATTCTGTGAAGTTAGGATTTGTTCTGTGAAGTTTGGAGTCAATCAAAAAGCTATACTTGAGGATCTAGAGGGCCACTTGTGATCATAATAGCTTTGTAAGGTAGATACAACAAATATTTTTATCCACACTTTTCGGGTGCAGAGACTCTAGAAATTTAAGTTATTTGTATATAGTCACACTGCTAGTGAGGGTAAGAAGCTGGATTCAAACTTAGACGTCTCCTAACTCCAAGGTCTCCTAACTCCAAACTCAGTTTTCTAATACTATGCTAACTCCTATTTCTGTCAAACTCAACAGCTACTTGCTCTCTGAATATATGCTATGCTCTTGAACCATTACGCCTCTTTTAATTTTTCCCCAAGTTGTTCCTTATTTTTTGGAATAACCTTCCTTCTTTTCATGCATTGAGTTCCAATTCAAACTTATAGTCCAATCTAAAGCCATTTCCTTCAGAAAGCTTTCCCTGGCTCTGCAGGGTGATAACATACTTGTCCCTCAGTACTCACATAATACTTTCCATCTCTGTAAAGTATGTTCCACCCAAATGATCCGGTTTCTGCTCCTCATTTGTGACATTTATGTCTTATTGCACAGATGATCCCTCATATTTGGAATGTACTCTCTTTATTTACTTATTAGAATATGTAGTTTTCCTAAAGGCTTAAGATGTGACAACCTCTCCCTACCCCCAGTTACTAATAATTTCCAAATTACTTTTTATTTACTTTGCTTACAGTTTGTGCTTACTTTATGTATGTATACATGCTTGTTTTCCCTAATTGAATGTGAGCTCCCTCCGGGCATGGATTTTTTGGTTTTTCTCTTTGTTTACACAGTGTTTGCCATGTAGTAAGCACTTGAAAAGGTTGTTGATTATTTGACTCATATATCGGTCTGTATTGGTTTCTTCTCCCCTTCTAAATTTATAGACTATTTATGTCAGAGATCTTATCTTATTTAAACATTGTGTTCTGCACAGATCTGATTGTTAAATTTTCAGCGTGAGCATTTACACCTTGGTGTAGAGATAATTTGAGTGGTTTCTTAAGCCAGCTCTAAATTGACACACTAGCCAGAGAAAGTGTGAGAAATCATGGTTCAGGTGTGATTGTCAAGCAATCTGTTTATTGATACCATGAGCAAAGTTTTTAGAGAGTAAGGAAACAAAGAAGGTAATTATAGATCACTTAGCTTTCTAATACTCTTTGTTCAGTTTCAAGATGCCAGATCATAATGTCAGTTTATTCCTTGCCTATTATCATGTCCTTTGATGATTTCCAAGCCCTATGAATTGTATCTAAGAATGTATGGGAGAGCTTAACACCTTCTGGCTGTAATATCAGAACAGGGAACCTGCCTGGGTCCCAGGATATCAGAAAGGCTCTGATTTACAGCTGCTTCTCAAGGGAAAAACCAGGACTAGTCGCTTTGGACTGACCACAGTAAAAATCCGGAGCTAACTTATCTAGAACCAGCCTGATTCCTGGATCAGGTATTTTGGCTCCCTTTACCTTGGCAACTGGCAAATGCTACAAATCAGGGCTTGATTTATGTCTAGACTTAAGAAAGGACTGGGGAAAATGTTAATTAAACAGTGTGGCTTAGTTATAGATTTTTATTTTCAGAGTATTATTTGTTGAACATTTATAAGTACATGGCTGGGCACCCAGTAATATTCAAATGCTCTAATGGATCTGTGATCTCACTGATGTGGGCATTTCCTCCAGTGGGGCAGACCATCATCCCATCCATGCCTGCCCAACCTGTGGGGACTCTTGTTTAGATCCTCCTGTAAGGTCATAGCAGGAGCTCCACCCAGTGTGCCAGAGGCCTGCCTTGCTTTCTGTAAATGATTCCTATTTAGGGTTCAATTTTACTGCTACTACTACTTCTCTAGGGTGTTTTACTTAGGATGTCTGAAAACTTTGCTTTTACCAGGAAACATTTTAGCTGCAATATTATACATGAGTGCAAAAGCTTGACCTTCTTAGAGATGGATTGACAGTTTGCAAGACTGTTATCCTCATGAGACTCAAGAGAATTTGATTTCTCTGACTTGTTAACTTCTTGACTTCTCTAGAAAGACTTTTTTTTTAAAATGAGGGCAGAATGATATGGATTGAGCCAACATTAAATTATTGCTGAGAAAGCAGCAAATATTTAGCAGAAACAACTTTGTTTTCCTTATTTAGTGGCTTGAGTTACAATTTACTTCCTTAGAAATTAATGGCTAAGCCCTCCCTATAGAGAAAGATTTCTACTGGAGTGGCACAGGGGACTTGTTAAAAGTATGGCTCATACAGTGATTAAAAAGTTATTAATAAGGGGATGATCACGTGTGTGTGCTTCTATAGTCCCTGTTCCCTGCAACAAGGGATTTGTTATGGAGTCTCCAGAGTTTCCAGATCAGCTCTGGCAGCCTAAACAATGATGAGGCCATGAGAGCATGGAAAAGTTGCCCATAACAATGCAATGATAGAGAAACTTCAAGGATAAAGTTATCAGGTGTCCTGAGGGAGAGGGAATTGAAGCTTGAGATTTCTTGTGTATCTGATCTATTACTTGTGAACTGCTAAATCCAGTGGATTTTTTTCAGTCCTTATCCTATTTGCCCTCTTTGCAATTTTGAAATTGACCAGTCCATCCTCAGTTTTTGTGATACTGCTGTAATACCAGTGACAGTATATATTGTTACTCTTATCTTTAAGAGGCAATGTAATCTCAAAAGTTAGAATTTAACTGTCATTATGTCCTAGTCCAGTAGTTTTAAAAGTACAAAGGCTGGAGTACTATTCTTCAGGCAGTCTGTTAGAGGAAAAGAAAGGCTGGGATCAAGTGTAGAAATAAAGGGATTGGACTGGTTGAAAAGGGTTGTATCTTCATCAGCAGTTGGAGGAAAGAATGGAGAATGACATCATGGTTTTTGAGATTTGCAGCAGGGGAAAGAAGGAACTCACAGAAAATAACCTCCATTTCTCCAGTAAAATAGGAAATGGGGATTTCAGCTGAGAATGCGAGGGTCAAGGGACATGCTGTGGGAGGCTTGAAGAGAGAAGAGGTTTGAAATAGCTCTTGGGGGTAGTGGTAGAGAGAATCCCAGAGGATTAAAAGGGTCTTCTGCTGAAGTGAGGGTGGAATTGAGATCAGATAACATTGACTTGTAGTGAACTCAGTCATCTTGGTAGCTTCTGTTCTTCAGCTGTTTTCAGAAACCCTGTATAGGATAAGAGTGGAGGAGTTAAAAATGGGTGGAAATTGTAAAGAAGCTAATTTAGGCTTGATATAAAGAAGACCATAGTAACAATGAGTACCCTGACAAAGTGTAATGGGAAGTGATAGGTTTTTCCCTATGGGAGGTTTTTAAGCAGAGGCTAGATGGCTATTTCCTAGTTATGCTAGTGTTTCAGATTCAACTTTGTGTTTCTGTGGTTCTATAAATACAAAATATTCTGAAACTCTTTAGCAAGGTAGGAAAAGGATTTTGAAAAGATAATTTAGTCAGATCTTCTCTATTTAGAGAGGACCATAAGCAGATCTCATGACTCCAACTATATATTTTAAATATGTTCATTCACTAATTTATCAATTTACTCAAGTGTGTGTGTGTGTGTGTATGTGTGAGAGAGCACATACTTTGTGTAAAATCATTTATATAGTTTGTTGTTTAATATCACTTTACTTCTGAAAATATCCCTTCCTAATTCCCTTACCCAGTGAGCCATATTCTTATATCCAAAAATAATAATAATAAAAAAGAGACAGCATCTCAGGTATCTCTAGTCCCACTCTCCCACACTGAGGCCTACCACATCTTTACTTTAGGGTTCTAAGGGTAGCCTGAGAGATTTGGAGTATCTCCTTTCTAATGCTATTGGCTCAAGCTATTTTTCTAAACCATCTTCAGCTTCAATGTTCTAAAGTGTCTCATCATCTTGGTTTCCCTTCTCTGGAAACATTTAAATATGCTAATTTTCTTTCTAAAATGAGGTACCATATTCTGGCCATGGGCCTCTTCCTGAGAGACAGAGGCTGATGGATCACTATAATTTACTTCTGAGTTAGAGTGGGTTAAAGCTGATTGGGTGTTCTTACTAAGTCTGATAAAAATATGACAAGCCTCTAGGAATATGGGGCCACCAAACTGTGTAAGGGGAGAAGTGGCCTAACTCACAAAGGGTGTAAAAGGTTAAAGAGCCCATACTGATAATTATTGGCATTTAGTCCTTTTTGACCTTTGTTGTTTTTGATGGGGCATATGGGGTATTTAGGAGAATTAGCATATTTGGTGTGAGTATTGGCGAAGCCCTTTTCAGGGCTGCTCATCCACCTTTGCTTCCCACATGACTCACCTAACTCACTTGTAGCTTCAAGGAGCTGTAACATGCACAGTGACCTCATCCTTATAAACCATATTGGCAGACAGGGTAAATCAGGTTCAGGGTAACTGACAGACATCCAACATGTCAGTGAGTTAGGGGGATGTCTACCCCAAGCATGTGAAGACTTTCTCTTGTGGAATAGGCATAGAAGAATGATTTGTTCCAATGGCCATAAAGGTGGCTGAAGCAGGCACCACGCAGTGGTTAGAGCTTGGCCAGGTATTGAAGATACCAAGGCTAATACCAGTTGTTCTGGACTCTGATGACTTAGGAAGAAAGAGTAAGGCTGATGACTTTGTGCAACTCTCCTTCACTTAAATCCAATTCATAAGCAAGTCAAGACATTACCAGTGGTATCATTGGTCCTTTTAGAAAACAAAGAAAACAAAAAAACCCCAACAACAGTATTTGATGGTTTTAACCATCTTCTTTTGAATACTTACTACTCTTTGGGTTTTCATGACATTGGTCCCTCCTTGTCCAAATGGGTTCTCCCTATCTAACTTTCTCTTATTGGTTATGTAGGTTGAAGGATATGCAAAATTTATTAACTTTTGTGCATAGTTTCTATTGATTTCCAGGATTTCTGGGCAAGTTCATAATTCCTCCAGGAGGGTAGTAATATACCAGTCTTCATTGTCAGTTTCCTTTTTCATTAAGTTTGCCAATCTAATGAGTGTGAGGTGGAGCTGCAGAGTTGCTTAATTTTCATTTCTATAATTATTAATGATTTAGAGAATTGTTTCAATATGGCTACTGACAGCTTAGATTCTTTCTTCTGAAATATTCTTGTTCATATCCTTATACCATTCATCAATTAAGGAATGTTATTAGTATTTTAAATTCTAATCAGTTCCCTTTATGTCTTAGAACAGTGGTTCTCAACCTTCCTAATGCCATGACCCTGACCCTTTAATACTCGTATGTGGGCATATCTGCATGTGGGTGGACCCGCCTGGAGAGGGATAGAGGAGTGGTGTCTCGGTTCCTAAGACTGTTAGAAATATGTGTTTTCTGATGGTCTTAGGCAACCCCTGTAACCCCTGTGAAAGGGGTCACAACCTACAGGTTGAGAACCACTGTCTTAGAAGAACTTTATTAGGAACTTGCTACAAAGATTTTTCCCTTTATCTGTTTTTCTTCTAATTTTATATTTATGTTATCAATATTTCCCATTTTATGTCCTGTGATCCTACCTATTTCTTGTTTGTTCATGAACTCTTACTCTATCCACAGGTTTAACAGGTAATTCCCTCCTTTCTCCTCTAATTTATTTATTATATGACCTTTCTATATCTGAGTGTTATACCCATTTGTAGGTTATATTGGTATACTATGAGATGTTGGTTTATATATAGTTTTTGCCAGACTAGTTTCTAGTTTTTCCAACAGTTTTTGTCAGATATTGAATTTTTATCTTAATGGCTGGAACTTTTGGTTCTATCAGATGCTAGACAATGGTGTTCATTAGCTTCTGTGTATAGGGTACCTAAGCTTTTCTACTGATCAATATTTTTCTTTTTTACATTGTATCAAATTGTCTGGGTGAGAAGTATAATTTTTACATCTTGTATTGGTAGGCCCCCTCCTTAGTCACTCTCCCCGTGCATTATTTTCTTTGATAGTCTAGAAATCTTATTCTTCCAGATGAATTTTGTTGTTCTTTTCTAAAGATTTCATTTTTCTCAATTACACGTAAGAATAATTTTTAACCTTTGCTTTTTAAAATTTGAGTTCCAAATGTTCTCCCTCTCCCCTAACCCATCTTTGAGAAGGCAAGTGATTTAATATAGATTATACATGTGCAGTAATACAAAATATAGTTCCACATTAGCCAATGTGGAATAAAGGAACATACAGACCAAAAAACCCCCAAGAAAAATAAAGTAAAAAAAAACCCCAACATATTCCATCTTCATTCAGATTCCATCAGTTCTTTTTCTGGAGGTGGATAGAATTTTTCATCATAAATCCTTGGGAACTGTCTTGAAACATATAATGCTGAGAATAGCTAAGTCATTCACAGTTGATTGTTGTACAATATTGTTGTTATTATGTACAATGTTTTGACTCTGTTCACTTTACTTTGCATTAGTTCATGTCTTCTCAGATTTTTTGAAGCCATCCTTCTCATCAATTCTTTTGTATTTTACAGTTTGATTTTTAATGCACATTTATTTTATTTAAAAAGATATAATTTCTTTCTAATTACATGGAAAAACAATGTTTATCATTTTTAACAACAAATTTGACTTTTAAATTCTCTCCTTTCCTCACCTCCAATTGAGAAGGCAAACAATTTGATATAGGTTGTACATATGTATCTTGCAAAACATATTT
>JAQQSW010009012.1:0-13331 GCA_028646575.1 Pseudocheirus occidentalis
TTGATTACCATTACAATTGTCCAGAGGAGAATCTCTATTGTTGTAGAGAGTTTTCAAGTGAGGGAGTGTTTGTCTACATTTCTTAGCTCTCAGAAAGCACAAATGCTTCCAGTGCAGATGAGTGAGGCACCCATCTCTCAGGAAAAAAAGAGAACCAATTAGTGAATTTCTCTGTACCTATATGCAAACCTGTCTTCAGGGAAAGAGAGTAAACAAGTGCTGTTTGAACCTGTACAAGCCAAGAAGCTTTGATAATTCCAAACTCTACTCTTCAGTTTTATATTACCAAAATTTTAAATTAAATATTTTGTTCCCCCTTTCTTTACAACAGAATGTAGATATAGATATATAATAAAATGAAATATATCTATTTCTGTGTGTATGTATGTATGTATATGTATGTATGTGTATGTATATATGTATGTATGTATCCATCTCTCTCTCTATCTGTCTATCTATCAAGTGAACGATTGCTAAACCATTCTTCTCTTCAAGACTGACCCTACAAACACATTCCTTTTCTACCTAGACAATTTAGCCAACTCCACAAAGTTTCATGAAGGAACAATTATTTTCCACAAGAATCACAAGAATTTATTTTGAAAGGAAAGGAGAGTTTATAGGGATGTACTGGAAACTGTTTTCTGTCAAATTCTGGATTGTAAACTACAAGACTGCTTAGGTTGACTTTTTAGGTTACTTTATCTAAATGTTTACCTTTCAGTAAGATAAGTTTCAATTCATATAGTATTTCTTCATGTTAACAATGACTTTTATAAGTGAGGTCTGTGCTACATGGTGGCTAGTTCATCTCAATGGAGAAAAATTGTCTGAAGATATGTCCTGTCTTCCCTTTTACTGGATCTTTCCTCTAATCTATAATGGCAAGCAAAATGGTACTTAGCTCCTTGTTTCAGTTATTCAAATACTTAACTCCTTGTTTCAGCTCTTCAAGCGCTTTTGAGCTTCACCTTTGATTGTATCAAGCCTTTGTTAGAAAGAGAACCTGTGAACCCTACAATGGGAAAAACTTGTCAAAGAGCAGAACAAGGAGTAAGAAGAAGGGCAGAACAGGAAAGAGCAGAAGATATAGAAGTTCGAACTTATTATTATTAGAACTGAGAGAGAGAGAACAACACTTGTGTCAGCACTCTGTTCTGTGTTGATTTGTGTTTGTGTGATTTCATCAGACAGAAGCATTCTGTTTGTTGATTGTGTTACTTTGTCTGATAGAAAGATTCTGTTTGTTGACTGTGTTACCTTGTAAGACAGTAGCACCCTGTCTGTTGACTTGTGTTAATTTCACAGGCAGAAAGTGAATTGAGTGCTGGCAATGTGTACAAATATTGTTGTAACTCTTCTAAGCTTAATGTGTATTAATATTGCTGTGATTCTGTGAAGCTTTATCTTCCCAGAAGCAGAGATTCTGAAGGGTTTGGAGTGGACTAGTCACAGTGAACTTCAAGCTGCAACAGGAGCTGGAACAGGAAGTGAGATATGCCTACCTGTGAATCCAGGCAAGACCTGGGAAAGAGGAGCCATGGAGTTTGTAAGGCAACTTCTAGTCAAGATGAAAGGACCTTTACTTTGGTCCTTGATGAGATTATGACTTAATGTGACCTAGGGGTGGGAGACCTTTGTACATTGTACTTTGTACCCCTTAGAGATGATTGCTTCTCAAGGATGACTGAGTTAAGGATGATTTGTCAGCCCCTCTCCAATCAAGATGATAGAAGATGGGTACTTTATATAGATTTATTGAGATTGTGACCTACTGAATGATATCTTTTGTTTAAGATGATGTGGCAACTTTAGTAATATGTTGTTACGTTATATTGTTATGAATGTTTATTGATGAATAAATAGAGTTCACTATACTATGTAATCAGAATCTTAAAATTATTCACAGAAGCAGGCTTCAGGAGAGCTGCTTGTGCTTGACTTTATACAATGCTACCTATTGCCTGTCCTAGCTTTTATAGCTGGGACCAATTCAATAATGCTCTGAATCACTCAGAATTATAGCTTCAGTATACTACCTAGTATTCCAGCAAACAAGATGACAATTATTGAATTCATCTAAAATTAATAAGAAATTATATACTTAATATCTGAGATCCTAGTAGTGAAATTCTTTATCATGAACTCCATCTAGTATAAAACTATATTTGCTGTTTTCAGTGATCCAGATATAGAGTTTTATTTGCTGTACAGTGACCAATAAACCTGACTCTTTACAAACCATTGAAAAGAATGATAAATGAAATAATTTTGCATCCCCTAAAAAAGAATATTGAATGAAATGAAAATGTGAGATAATTATTACATTTCTATGTCCCCACATTCTTAGGCTGATTACCTAATGAAAAAAAATAACTTGGTCAGTCATATTTCCTGGTTTCAAGTCAAACTTACAGAATATCAGTACTCTTTGAAATAGATTTTTTCAACTGAAAAAAGTACCAGTTTAAAATGAGGTCATTAAAAATCCTCTTCTGTGTACCCTATCTTCTGTGCTGTTTAATTATAATTAAACAGGGGAACTTCATTGCTAGCTCAGTGCACCTTTCTCCTGTTCTTGAATTTCTATGTCCCATATATATTTAATATATTTCAGAAAAAGAAATATAAAAATCCCAAAGTCAAATACACCACATTCAGAAAGTATGCAACCTCAAATTAATAGAAATGGCTTATTTTCAATATGTGTGTATATACTCTAAGAAGATATCCTGCATTTGCTTTAATCAGTTTTGTTTTCACAGGGCTTGAGGTGATCCTTTTCAATTAGCATAATGAACAAACAGAACTTTCTCTCATCTCTTCATTTGTCTCAAAGAAATGTTCATTAAATTGATTGCATTTATCTTATTAAAAGGAAATTTTCATTCCATCCTAATCTTGTTTTAGTTGCATGGCATTTGAAACTTTGCAATGAAGACATCTCACTATGAATATCCAGGTTTGTTGTTGACTTTTTGCTCCAGATCCTCCAACAGCTATTTTATGTACTAAAACATTTCTCTCTGTCGTTCTGCCTCTGTCTCTATGTCTATATCTTTGTCAGTGTCTCTGTCTCCATATCTGCCTTTCTGACTCTCCCTTTCTCAGCATTTCAAAGAACCAGTAAAAAGATATAAGGACTAAAATATTTATTTGTAAATCCAGCTGCTTTTTCTTACGTAAATCTTTTGTCCTTTCTGTCTCCTTTCGCTGGATAGTTGCCTTTTGAACTCTGTGGAAAGGGATAAATTAACACAATATATTTCTTGGTAATGAGACTAAGAGGTTCGGACTTTTTTGTTTGTCTTAATTACAGTATGATTAAAGCTGCTACTCCTATTAATTTTTAGTGTTAATTGAACTAACTTCTTGGGCATTACTGGTCACCACTGAAAACCTATGAGACCAAATAGATATAAATCTTCTTGTCCTAATTATGTGTTAAATTCTTATGATTCCTAGGCTATGACATTGACATTAATGCTCACTGACATTTCATGTTCAGCAAAGGACCTGAAGATCACCCTTATGAAATCTTACATTTCATTTTAATTAGATCACCTGTAACATGATTTTCCTTCCAAGCCAAACACTCTGACCTAACCCAACTTTCAAATTTGATATGCAAAAAATATATAGTTAATAGTAAAATAATCATTATAAGATATTTGACCCACTTCAGTGCAGGTTTAATAATAAACCAAAAAGTAATCTGAAATATAAAACTGGGCCTTTTAAGAGATATTTCTCACTATTTTTCTTCATTTTGAAATGCTATTATAATGATACTTTTAAGATATAATGAATCTAGTGACTATCATTTTTGCCCTTTTTAATATAATTCTTTCTCGTTCCTCTATCTTTCACACAAGTCTCCTGGTTTTACTCTGCCTATCTTTCCTCAATATATTCATTACAATAACTAAAGTTATCCATTTAAACAAAAAATAACATTGAGGATATGCTAATAAATTCAGTAAAATGCCATATTCTTTGGACCCAGAAATCCTTTTGCTAAGCAATACCTCATTGAAATTATAGATAAAAAGAAAGACTCCAGATACAAGAAAATATAAAAGCATTTTTGTAGTCAGAAAGAACAAAAAACACAATAGATATTCATCAGTTGCAGAACGGCCAAACAATATATTATATTGCTCACGACTTGCTTCCCTACTTTTCAAATTCATTACTTCTAATTTTAAAAATTAACTTTTTAATTAATCTATCATTTTTCACTACCCTCATTCCTTTGAGCAAGTTAAAAGAAAAATGGAGCAATTTCTACCTCAGTAGTGTATCAAAATAATTCCTATATAAACCTTGCTTAAAAATGTATATTCTGTATTTTCTATCAAAAGGTAAGTTATGTATATCATCTTTATTGTTTGAATTTGTGGTTTATCACTTTATTTTCCAGAGTTCTAAATCTGTCAAGGATGATTTAGAGTGTGTGTGTGTGTGTGTGTGTGTGTGTGTGTGTGTGTGTGTAGACGTACGTACATATACATATACATTTTTATAACAAATTAATTTTGTTATACAAGTTACAAGTTATGTATTTTAGAATTATATATGTGTGTGCATGTGTGTGTATGTATGTATATATGTATGTATGTATCTAGTTGAAATAGACCCTGCTTGCTGTCATTTAAAAAAAACTATACTTAAAAATACCTAATAAATGAACATTTTCATTTATATACTGTAATCTTAATGTAATGTAATTTGATCCTTTTGTATCGACAAAGGTAACAGGTACTTCGTATTTAGTAATTATGTAAGTGTCTGTTAAAGAAACATAAGGTATGAACCCCTGTTCAGACATAACAGGAAGGGATTGGCTAAAGCAGGAAGGAGCTAATACCATGTGTGTATATAAGGAAAAGCCCATAGAGGAAGAGACAGATCTTGGAAAAAATTCTGTGGAGGCAGCAGCTGCTGCTGTCAGGGAGGCTGAAAAGCTTCCCACCCCCCCTCCCCACCCCAGACTGGAGAGAATGGTTTTGATTTTGTAAACCTGGATGGAGTGATTTTGATTGTGGGAAGCAGCTGAAACTTCTGTTGAGTCCAAGGGCCAGCCAGAGCTGCTGAAGACTGAAGAAGCATGACCCTTATGCTGGTACTTTGTATGCACCTGTTTGTGGCTTTGTTAAGCTTTGAGTTCCCAGGAAAAGAAAATGTAAAGGATTTAAGGTGGACTGGACACTGAAATTCAGTGTGGATCAGGACCTGCACAGCAAGCTGGACGAGGACATGGGAGCTGTCTGCCTTTAAACCCAGGGGACAGTTTGGTGAATCCAGGTAGAATATGGGACCATGGAAAGGGATCCAGGGAAATTGAGAGACTACCCTGAGTTAAATTGAAAGAAGACTTTACTTAGGTACTGTGTATTGACTGAGAAATTGTAATTTACTAGTGACCTAGGGATGGAGGGTCTGTGTATTTTCTGACGACTGAATAGTGAATGATGGAGGATGACTGAATGATTGAGTTGATTGAATGATTGAATAAATGATTGTATTAAGTGAATGATTGCTGAATAAATAATTGATTTTTTTGGGGAATAGCCCCTATGAGTGGAGAACTTTGACTATTGTACTTTGTGTCCCTTAAAGAGGCAAACCTCCTTATGGATGATTGAATTATTGAGATGATTGAATGATTAAATTACTAAATGATTTTTCTTTGTTCAAAATTTTCTGGCCAATGTGGTGGGAACTATGTGGCCATTTTCTGTGATAAATTGTTGTGAATGAAGTATTTTGATTATCTGTGATAAACTGTAACATTGTGAATGCTGTACCTTAATTTTCTGTGAATGTTTTGCTCTGATTGGTTATTGAATAAATAGAGTGTTCACTATACTATGTTCTCAGGACCTTGAAAGCTGTTCATATCAGCCATCTTCTGGAAAGCTTCTCGTGCTTGGCTTTATACATACTAGAAAAGAAAAAAAAAGAATTTTGAATAAAGCTAAGGATCTCTATTATATATAATTTGCTTTTCTTTAGAAATACATAAAAAGCCAGGAGTGCTGCCTGAATATTTTTTTCACACTGAAAAATTCTTAAAGTTTAAGAAATGATTTTAACATTTTATCATCCCAGGGGTATTGATATAAAACATATCCATGGAAATGTAAAATCCATATCCTGCCAAATTCTAGTTTAAACTAGTATAAATACTACTTTATCTATTATTTCTTAGACTGGAGATTTAGTTGATAAATCTCTTCTTGAGTTCACTTTCAGAAAAAAAAATTTCTATATGTAAGAAAAAGTGTTTATTCATTTTCTCAGAAAATCAAAAATGTCTAATTGCTTATGTTTTTTCTTTTTTCTTGGCTTCCCGTAAACAGAATTCACTGCCCAAGTGTACTAATCAACTCATCTAAGATCCCTGGTAATATGTGATTACTTTATTTATTTGAAATGGAAATTCCTCAGGACATTTTGCTAATTGAACCGATTTATTTTATTATTAAATTTCTAAGTCCACTCAGATTCTCTCAGAAGTGAGATGACATATGGATTCTAAAAGAACGCTTATAAAAGTTGCTCAATTAATCAATTTTAAATGTTTCTGCTAAGGTGGTGATTCCTAGGTATTGGGTTGTGGGGTGGGATGAGTTTTCAATCTTACTATCAAACAAAACAAAATAAAATTTAAAAAACTTAAGAAAATATGAACCACAAAAGAAAAAAAATGATTATGGCAGGAGATCTGTCAAACCAACAATATAGAAAGGGTTAGAAGAGGAAGTTCAAACTAGAGATCCATAAGTCTTGACCGTATGAAGAACAAAATAAAGAAGGAATAGCCCATGAATCAGAGCATAACATTTCATAATAGACTTAAAGGGCAAAATGCATAAAAAAAACAAAGCAAAAATATTTTCTTAGAATAAAGTGGAGCAAATACAAATTTGAGAAAGTAACTTGACTCCTTTACAGTCTTTTTACAATTTATACCCTTACACATACTATACCATCTAGCAACGGTAGCTTTCTTATTCTTCCTAGATATGATGCTCCATTTTTTTCTTTGGCTGTTCCCTAAGCATTGAATGATATATTTCCTTAACTCTACCCTCTGGATTCCTCGGATTCCTTTTAGATTCAGCAAAAATCTCATTTTTTGAAAAAAAATTTTTTCCTGATTCTCCTTCCTCCATTCCCCAAAATGTCAATGCAATGCTTTTGAGATTACCTCCATTTTAAATATTAATTTACTAGTAAGAATTCACCACCCAACACACTGGCTTCTTCAATGGGAGCTTTCCCCTTTATATGAATATCAAGACTTGCTCTGATGCTATTTTCTCTGTACAGTTTCTTGTTTATAATGTGTGTTGGCCTGATCATCCATACTGTGTGTGCTTTTCTTTTTCCCTTTTAATGATCCTCAATTTAAGCTCCTCAGAGACTGAAACTAGCAATCTCCATGACTAGCAACCATAGAACATGATGGGAGGAAGATTTATAATTATAATTATTATAATAAAATTATTAATTATTTATAATTATCAATGTGAGTCTTTCAGTCTACTAGTCAATACGAATTTGTTGAATGCTACTATGGGAAGAGCCATGCCAAGCAGGGAGGAAGAAGGACATGGTAATAAAAAACAAATAAACAAAAAACATAATCATTGCCTTCAAAGATCTCATAATCTAATGAGAGTAGCAGAAGGGAAGTATATATTCTTAAATGCAAAAAATTAGAACTGTAGCTTGAGACTTGGATACCCTAAAAACATATACTGTTTCAAGCTTAGCTATATGAAATGTTTTTTTTAACTTCTCCCCTCCTTCTCTGCTTGAATGTAGTCTTTTTTTGGTGGGGGGTGGGGAGAGGCAGGGAAAATGGGGTTTAAGTTACTTTCCCAAGGTCACAGGGCTAGTAAATGTTTAGTGTCTGAGGCTGCATTTGAACTCACAACCTCCTGACTCCAGGGCCAGTGCCACAATGCCACCTGGCCATGAATGCAACCTTTTTTCAAGTGCATAATCAAGTACCAGTATGTTTCCCAAAATATACTACCAGTATTCATATTCTTTCTTTATATTAAATACCCTGCTACATCTAAAGAAGCCTTGGCTGGAAATCACCTAATGCCAAGATAGTTACACAATCCTTCTTCTTCTTTCATTCACTGTGCTAAATTAGGAAACATAACCCCTTTTCAAGGAGCTTGTGGAATTTAATTATTAGCTATAGATAACAGGTGGCTTTTCTTCTCAAAAAGTTTATATTATGATAGGATTATAGGTCTTAGAACTGAGCAGTCTTAGAGTTCATCTGGTCCAACCTTCACATGAAACATTAGTCTTCCCTACACTGTTCCTGAACTCTCCCCCCCCAAAAAAAAATGAGATCTGATTTTCTATAATAGTGGATTAAGATTTGTTTTATTTTTTATTTTTTTTTTCAAAATAGAGTTGGCTTTTTCTTTGTCTAAGACACACACACACATAGATATAGAGATAAAAAGGAGAAATTATGGAAATGTTATTCAGTTCTATCTGGTTAGCATGCATGAACTTTATGTCTTTTTTTCATACTACATCTAAAACAACTACAAATATCTTTGGAGTATTCAGAAATACTGTGAATCGTTAAAATGCTATGCTCACTAATCCAACCATCTCTTTTATGGCCTCTAATCCAAAACAAACAATTAAAAAATACTATGCACTAATCACAACACAATTTCTGTCCCCAGCCATTGGGGAAAAATAGCATTTGGAAAGATTGGAGGCATATGACAAATTCACTCTTTTAATGTGTAACAGTATATTTGAGTTCCTATAATATTTTTTCCAGAGAAACAATAATTGTTTAAGTAGTACTGAAATAAAAATGAATATTCATCTGTAAAGAACAATGCACAATTTTTGCAATATATCATCCCATAAGCCAGTAATCCCTAACATCCATGAAGTAAGATTCACTGTACCATTAAACCAACTCTAGGAATCAGGACTCTGTACTGAATTTCTACACAGTATATAACAAACTTCTTGACCAGCGGTTCTCAACCTGTGGGTCACGACCCCTTTCAGGGTCAAATGACCCTTTCTCAGGGGTCACAGAGGTCACCTAAGACAGTCAGAAAACATATTTCCAGTGATCTTAGGAACCGAGACCCTGCTCCTCTATCTGTCTCCAGGCAGGTCTGCCCACATACAGATATGCTCACATAAGAGAATTAAAGGGTTGCGGCATTAGGAAGATTGAGAAACACTGTTCTAGACAATATGATGTGTTTTTTTTTAAGATGATCAGATTGTAGAAGATTTTTCACAGATTTTTATGACTACACTAAAATCAGAAAGCATAACCACTTTTTTTTTCAATTTCAAGCAAAGGACAGCAAGGGGTCAATATCATTTTCCCCATGGAGCCTTACAAGCTTCTCCTCCATGAGAAAGTTTGTGTTCTTTTTTTTAAACTTTCTTCTCTTTTCCATCTCTCTTTCCCTTCCCATAAAACTTTTCCTGGTATTTTCTTTGCACTTCTTTCATTCTCCCTGGGACCTTAGCTATTTGAATACTTAAATAGATGAAAGAATGAAACATTCATTTAGTACTTACGTACAGTCTGCTAATATCTGAGGACAAGAGTAGAAAAGCAAGATCATCCCTGCTGTCACAGACTCGCATCCTAATGGGGGAGGCAGTACATATGAAAGATTTCACCTGTAAATCAAGTAGAAAATCCAATGAAACTTAGGCATCATCTTAACTTATTGACTGCTGGACTTCTTAATGTGAACTTCTTCTAAAAGTGTTGTACCCAGATCTGATTACTTCCCAAATTTGCACAAGACAAGTAAATTTCTATGATTCCAAACTACCAGATAGTTTACAAGTCTTCAACTTATTGTGCAATTCCATTTTCTTTTGTGCCACAGGTCTGATTTATGGAGGAAAATGTAACAATATTGAGTCTATAGTTGATAATATGCCATGACAGGATGGGGTATAATAGGAGAAGAACTAATTTATAAACATTTTCCTATACCATAGTCCTATGTACTAGGAATTAAGACTGGAAAAGACCTGAGAAAGTACATAGTTCATTTTATACATGAAGGTACTAGGGCCATAGAGATTAAATAACTTGATCAAGGCCTGAGAGACAGAGGAAGCATAAGAATGAGAATTTGTATAATTACATATCTGTTCTGAATCTTCCTGGACTCATTAATGGGATGCCATGCCCCCATAAAAACTTTGAGTGGTACCTTAGGATTAGAATGAATCTAAAGACAGATTTACCCTCATATTATAAGTTCTATTTTTAAGTTCAAAATCCTCTCCAGTTTGTAGCAGCTAAAACTACCAATTACCTAGCAGAAAATGGCAAGTGACAGAAGAAAGGATACTGCTTTTAAAACCATGTAATATTGGTTCCATTCCCACTAGGATCTCTTCCCTTCATTTCCCTGTGTAGTTCATGTATTCTAGCATGATATTCCTCAGTAACAGGATTCCCACATATACATAATTAACACTCTCTAAAGGTTGACAGAAATCAGTGCACTTTGTAATAGTAGGTGTTGTTAAATTTCAGGGTGTTTTCTATAATCCTTTTTGGAAAGAAAATTTGGTCACAGCATGAACTTCTTTCATGGAAATGAGCTTCTTTTTTATGAAGCTCTATATTGACAGCATTTTTAGGGAGTTAAGCACTGCAAGAGAGAACAACTGGAATGTATAGTTGTATGATACCATAGCAGCTGGTACACATGGATAAGCCTCTTTGGGGGATATCACTATAATAATTCCAGATTTCAATTCATCTGCTACTATATGCATGCCTGCTAAATTGCATTTAAAAAGTGATGAAGGTTATTGATGATGATGTCTCCAACATATTTGGGAAGTTTTAAAAATTGATCCAGGCCTATTGCTTCACTTTATAACATATATTTTCACTCCAAGTATAATGTTAATAGTAGATTATTAAATTTCAATTTGAAATAACTTTTTTCCAATTTGACAAAATTACCTTTCTGTTTTTCTAAAAACAAGTTTGAAATCTATACAAAATATATTATTTTGATAAGATAAATTTTCTTTTTTATATACTTTTTCTTGTGTGTGGCCTAATCCTTTGCTTTTTTTTGCTTATTTTACTCTTGTTTTAATTGTTATGTTCCTTAATTATTTTATATTCATCCAATATTATTAAGTGTCTATTAGTAATCTTTATTTAAATCATCAATCAGATTGCTCACATTTATGTCTATATTAGGGTTTACCAAAATTTTCCCTTATTAATTTTATCTCCCAGCAGTTGATGTAGGTATTTAATATATTCCAGAATTCTACCTGAAATTCTTTCTTGACCTTTGAGTTACTAAATTTCTCACAAATCAGAAGTCTATTGTGACTCGATTTCTGCCTTTTTATTCTTTATTATAAAGAATATGATAGTTATACATTGCCTCAAAGGGCTTATTTGTATATCTCAAAATATTTTTCACTTCTTGCTTAAATATTTTCAGCTCTGTGGAATGGAAAATTCTGAGTTATCTAGTGTACTAATCCATTTTGAAAGGGATGTTTAGCACATTAATAAGTAACATTGCAAAAGGTTAACAGGATTTTTTTATTGCTGTTTCACAAAATCCACATTATAGATGTGTGTATATGTATGTATGTTTTCTGTTCAGAATAATATTCCAATAAACTCTCAAGAGTAAAGAATTTTGACAGTTTCTTTGCAGTTGCTTCCTTCATATTGTCTTATTAGACAATTAGACAACCTGTCTAATTTAAAGAAGACTAAAGTGTGAACATATGATTGTTCATGTATAATGAATAAAAATCCATCCTGTGAATAAGAAATACCTGGCTTCCAGCTCCACCTATAACACATACTAGCTTTGTGACTGCCAAATTCACTTAAATTTTCGGTGTCTCAGACGTTTGTTGTTTGCTTGTTTTTAGACTGTAAGTTGCAAAATGATTAGCGATCTGAATTGGAAGAGGAAGTGTAGTGATTGAGAGTTCACTATATCAATTAAGTCACATATTCCAACAACTCCTCTTTTGTTTGTTTGTTTGTTTGTTTAAATGTGAATAATCCTGACATTGCTGAAGTCAATAGCAATCAGCACTAAACTCTCTCTAAGGACACTAAAAACAGGTACAGACCTGTAACTACCTCAGCAGACACTGTAGAATCAAACTAAACATACATTTGGAAGAATTGAAAGAACAGAAAACTCAGAAAGAGTATAAAAAAACTGTTCCCTAAAAAATCACTTAGGATTCAGTTCAACAACAAAACCCACTCTTGTCTCTGTTCCTTTTTACAGTGTGAGCCTCTGTGTCAATGATCTACAGCCTCAGATTTGAAACAATTAAGAGAATCTGTGTGTAATTCCATGAAAGTGTTTGAATTTCTAAAAAGATAAATTCAAAACAAAACTAACAAGAACAAAGTTTATTAATGTAGTTGTAGAATTGTAACCTTTTAATGAATGAAGAAATATTTATTAAACTTTGCTATATGCAAAGCATTATGGTAAGTACCAAGAAACAATTAGAAAAATAAATGATTCCTGCCTTTCAAGAGGCTCCTATTCTAATAGGAAGAATGAAGCAACAAAATACAAGAAATTTCGGCAACAAAATAGAAAACAAGCTTCCATATCCTAAGCATTCTGTGGCAAGAAAAAGACTAGTAATCCACCTTCTTTTAGTGTCATTTTCATTGGCAATGAAGGATGGCTTGACTCCAGTCTTTTTGAGCATGTATACAGAAAATTTTTATGTGGAAGAAGGTGGGTAGCTTACTTCCAGAAAGTCGTAATAATCTGCCATGGAAAAGCCTTAAAGAGACTTTGAAACATAGATACTCTATAACTATTTTTAAGTCTACAAGTTACATTTTAATAGGGGCCTGTTGATTGTCACCCAAAAGGTGTTACTCAACCTCAGTCCCTCTTTGTTTGGCCTCTTGCCTTTGAGTAAATTTTTCCTGCATGATGGCTTCTGGTGAGAAACTATATGACAAGGTAAAAGCACTTTTCCTCAGTCAAGGCCAAGATGTAACCCTGTGCATATTGGTCTCAATTCAGTTCTTTGTCTGCCTCAGTGCTAGGTGTAGGAAGCTGGAAGCTACAACTTTGTAAATTGCACAGTCAGCAGAACAAATTATAGAGAATACTGGAAATTGAATCTATGTCATGCTTTGACATCCAGCTCAGCATTCATGCTTCAGGAAAAAGAAAGAACATTTGGGACACAGCTGAGCAGCAATGCCAAATTTAAATAGGGATTTGGCGGGGGGGGGGGGGGGGGGGGGG
>JAQQSW010009013.1:0-13331 GCA_028646575.1 Pseudocheirus occidentalis
ATTAATGCAATGGACACTCACATTCCCAAGCCTTCACAAATAGAACAGGCTCCCTCAGGCAGGGATCCCTCTCAGACTCACAACAGTTCCTCAGCCTGGTCCTTGGAAGTTCTTGGTAAAAGCTGCAGAAGGAGGATCTCAGCAAAAGGTGCAGTCTCCAGGTGGTAACTGAGAGAAAATCTGAAGGTCCTCCTGGTTCTCTTCCATATATACAGTATAGCTCCTCCCTGTTCCGCCCCTTCCTGTTAAGGTGTTAACTACTCCCAAGGAGTTAACTTGAAGGAAGGAGCTAAGTGCCTTTACTAGGTGCCAATAGAAAAGGGCATGGAAGATCTTCTGATTTCATTAACATTACAAGGTATCATCCCCCATATTCCAGAAATAGAAGTGATTATAAAAAATAATCTACTATTAAAAATACATGGGCAAAGGAGAAAAAAATCCAATCATAAAGCGTTACTATGGGAATAAAGAAGACCAGGGATTGTCTTCAAAGGAGGATACTGAAGCAAAGAAATCCTCTTCTTTCCCAAAAAGTAATGTCAAATGGTCACCTGCCCAAAAAGAATTCATTGAAGTGCTTCAAAAAGACTTTAAAAATAGAATGAGATTGAGGAAAAATTATAAAGAAAAATAAGAATTATCCAAGAAAATAAAAAAAGATAATGAAAAAAAGTCAACCAATTAGAAAAGGAGATTCAGAATCTTAAAGAAGAAAATGACTCCTTGAAAATAAGAATTGGGCAAGGGGAAGCCAGCAAAGTTATAAGAGACCAAGATATATAACATAATTATATTTATATAAGATATATAATTTATATGTGTGGTCATGTATGTATCGTGTGCATATATATGTGTATATGCTTACATACATATATGCACACACATGCATATATGTGTACTTACATACATATATATTTGTGTGTATATATGTATAAAAAATGCAAAAATAGAAAAGAATGTGAAACATAAGGAAAACAACTGATCTGGAAAATATACCAAGAAGAAAAAAACATAAGAATAATTGTATTAGCTGAAAGCTATGATCAAAAAGGGAGTTTGATATAATAATACAGTAAACAAAATTTCCTGAACTATTAGAATAAGAAGGGAAAGTAGAACTAGAAAAAAAATACACTGATTACCACCTGAAAGAGATCATATTAAGGAAACTCAAAATAATAATACAGTCAAATTCCAAAATGCCAAGTTCAAGGATAAACTGTCAAGTTCAATAAGAAAAAAATGTACATATGACAATACAATTCGAATCCTATATGACCTAGGAGTGGTGACACTAAAAGAGCACAGGTCTTGGAACACTATATATCAAAGAGCAAAAGAACTGGGCCCCTGGTTGAAAATATAATACCCAGCAAAACTAAGCACAACTCTGAATGAAAAAAAATGGAAATTTAATGAATTGTAAGACTTTCAGGATTTTGTTTAAAACAAAAACCCTAAACTTAATAAAATATTTGACATACAAGACCTAAGAGAAATATAAGGTGCATATTAATGACCTATAACAACAGAATCAATAAGGATAGACTTTATCTTTTATTTATGTAAACTGTAATGCCTATGTTTAAGATTGTTATTAGTAATTAGGTAACTCATAAGAAATATTGAGTTAGACATGACTATGATAGGATTTCAAAAAGTAAAACCTTTCAAGAACCACTACAAAAATAATTAACTTAAATAAATAAAGTGTGAGAGGAAGAACCAATACAGAGGAATTAGATTGGGGGGAGGGGGAGGATGTGATAGTTCTGGAAACCTACTTTCATTGGAAATGGGTTTAAGAGTAGAAAATGCATATATATCTAGAAAAGTATAAAAGTCTTCTAAATGTAGAAATAAATAAAATTAATGGGATAGGGAGGGGCGAGAGGGTAAAGGTGGGATCTTTAGAGGGGAGAGTGAATGAATAGATCAAAGGGGCATAGAAAAGGGTGTTTTGATTTATGGGAAGGGGAGGATGAGGGAGGGATTATTGTAGGGAGCAGATTAAGTAATAGGAGGGCAAGGTAGCAGGTAGAATTAAAGTAGAAGAATTAGGAAAGATAGAATACACAAACATAAAAACAAAGATTAGAAGTAGAATCTTTTAAGGAAAGTATATATGTATGTATAAATCAATAACTATATATAAACATATCCAAGCTTAATAGCAGGCTGGGGTGTGGGAGGAGGGAAGAAGGAGGAAAAAAGAACAAAGGAAAAAGTGTACAAGGCAGAGCAAAAGAAAACACAGGGAAAGAAAGCAAAGGAAGCAAAAAAGGGTGGTTTTTAATATAAGCTTCAGTATTTAATATATAGGCTTTCTTGAAAAGGAAAGTTATTGCTGTATATATTCTAAATCCTCTCCTACATTCTGATGTGTACATGATATATCTTTTTCTTTTCTTATTACATATTTTCCTATTATATATGTTTTCTTATATGTTTTCTTCTTATATATGTATATATATGCTATATGAATATATATGTTTGATATTTAAGTTTATAATATTTATTTTTCTTTTCTTATTGTGTATTTAAGTTTTACTATTTTTCTAAATTTTTTTAAAGGAGTAAGAAAAGAAAGCAATGGTGAAGTTGGGCAGGGAGGAAGATTGGGGCAAAATAAGATTTTTTTTTGATACACTGAGTTTGAGATACCTTAAGTCATACAATCTAAAATGTCCAAAAAAGGAGTTCGAGATGTGTCACTTGATCTCAGAAGAGATGCTATGACCAGATCTCTGGATCCAGAAATCAACAGCATTGTGATGAACATTAAGCCCATGGAAGTTAATGAGATCATCAAGTGAGAAAATATAGAACAAATATGGAGGTATACCTAGGACACAACTTTGGGGAGCATCCGTAGTGTACATGATGTAGACTGAAAGGAGACTGAGAAAGAGTAATCATATACGTAAAGAGAAGAACAAAAAGAGAAGACAATGTTTCAAAAAAACAATATGAAAAAGTATCCACAAGGAAGTGATCAATACTACCTATAAATTGTTGCAGAGAGATCAAGAATGATTTTGGAAAAGGTCATTAAGTTTAGCAACTAACATACCATTTTAAACTTTGGAGAAGGCACTTTTAGTTAAACAGTGAGTTCAAAAGCAAGATTACAAAGTGTATACAAGAGATTGAAAGGAGAACTGGAGCTACAAAGTACACTTGGTAAAGGACTTGAAAGACATGTTATAACAGTGGGATGGTAGAATAGTGAGGTGTTTTTTCTTTTTATTGAGAGAGATACAGGCATATGTGTAGACAATAGATAAGGAGTCAAGTTGATAAGGAAAAATTAAATATATAATTTATGAGAAAATAATAGAGCACTCTGCTGTAAAAGATAGGAGAGGATCAGAGTAGGGCTACCTTTTCTTTCAAGAACAGAGTAAAAGAGGAGATAATTAGGTAAGACATTACATTGACTTGAGATGAAGAAAAGAGAAGAGAAGGGTTTTCCCAGGGGATAAGTATAATATTTAGGAGGAAGTAGGACAAAGTCTTCAGCTACGAGTGTTGGCTTAGAAGGTTCTGTGGGAGGCTTACGGGTAAAATGAGAAGTCTGAAAACAGTAAGTGTGGACTTGTGGCATGGTGAATGAATTAAAAAGAGAGAGAATCATGTTTGCTGCAGGGAAGACCTAGTTGAAATAAGATACGTACATTTGTGGTAGACCTAGTCAAAATGGTTTTCTGATTTCCTACAACTCCATTCAGTAGTATGTCAATATGAGTGAAGGAGGTAGAGGAAAAGAATATTTGAGTCTGTCATGGTCTAATTGGCATTAGACAAAAAGGCAAGAGATTAGAATGTGGAGTTGAGTTGGTCTACCAAGGGGTCAAGATAGTAAAGAAAAGAGATTTAAGGTGTTGAAGAAGTTGTGGCCTGGGAGAACAAAATGGTGTAGCATGTAAATGCCACAATGAATGAGGATGTATCTCAGAAAACATAAACATTAAAGTGGAACACTTGTGGTTCAAGATCAAGAGTCTGGTGATATCTATGTGTAGCTGAAGTTTACTAGAGGAATAGTCAGTTATGGATATTGAATAGATTAAGGAACTGGGAAGTTGGGGTATGTTAGGGGACTTCAGTTTGTAAGTTGGAGTCTCCTTGTATGAGTGTAGGTGATAAGAAAAACTTACTTATCTCTTCTTCAGAGCCTGAAAAATATGGGGAGATATTGAGGGCTAATATCAAGGTGTCCAGAAATGAGAAGGGAAGAAGATAGAGTTTGAAGCAAATAACTTCAGTTTTCTGTGAAGTCTGACCTGTAATTTTAAACTAAGAGAAGGGAGGGGATTCTATTAGAAGACTGAAGAGGGAAGAAAAATCATACAGTGGTTGTGGTAAGTGGGAATAGAGAATCAATAAGGGGAGAGTTAAAAGGATAACCTTCCTCAGTGAGGGACTTTCCCTACTAACTCAGTAAAGCTCTTTCTTCTTTTAGGTTTTCTGATTACGTTAGAAAGAATGATTTAATTAGTTAATCAGTTACTTATACTCTTTACCACTTGTTTATGCACAGTTAGGTTAGTCTTTAGATCCCATAGCAACCATTAAATGGAAGTGGAAGAGGCCACAGTGCTATAGGAGGCATCAAATGTTCAAACTGTCAGTCTGAAATCCATGAAATAGAATTTTTGATGCTTCAGATAGTACTGAGAAATGATAGTCCACATAATTGCACAAAACAACCCATTTTTATTAGTAAACTTAAATGGATTTTTTCAGCAATGCAATCTGCTTGTCAGTAATCAATTTAAAATTGAGTTTAGATGTGAGAGATTTCAACTGAATTGTTATAGCCTAGTTTTATATTTGTGGAGATAAGATATATGAAAGAATAATATATGACAGGTAAGAAGTCAATTCAAAGATTTTGAACTAATACATTGAGTTACAAAATAAGAAATTTCACAGGTGCCCCAAAGATAATTTTTTTGTCAGTTCAAAGATATATTGAGGATAAGGATGTGATCTGCCTTTTGAAAACCATCTCTACTTCACAGTATTGATAGTCCACAGATGACTGATACAGCACCCTTTTATAATAATATTAGGAGGGCATATATATACATTCATAAAATGTAAAAATTTAAGTTTTGATTGAGTGATGGCTAGTATTTTCATAAAGATCTTGTCTCAAAATATTGTGAGCAAAAAACTGGTTTCAGTTCTGGGGGAATTGTTGGATACTTCATGTAGGATCTGGAGTTAATTCCCTTTAAGAAAAAACAAGCTTTTCTTGGCATTTCATACATTCAAATCTTTGTATTCAGATGATTTTCTTCAGATGAGGTCAAGGAATATAGGGAAGAAAAAAACCTAATTCCAGTAACTGAAATCATAGCAACTAAACTAAACTAAAATAAACTAAAATAAACTAAAATAGAAAAGACCAAGGAAATTAGCATTTTTCCTCTTCTTCCCAAAATTGTCTTGTTTATAGAGGTGATCCTGTCTAAAATCTCACTTACTGTAAATAGCTTTAAGGTCCTTATTACATAGCATAGTAAACTTCCTATTTATTCAGAAATAAACTAAAGCAAAATGTCCACATGAACCAAAGTTCAACATTCACAGCAAAATAACATAACAATTTAATATTAAAGTGACCACATAGTTTTAAAGAATAGATATCATGTAGGATACAAAGTACAAAGGTCTCCCACCCCAGGTCACATTTTCTTAATCTCAGTCAGTCAGAAAGTCTTTCATCTTGATTAGAGATTAGCTTCCAATAAATCCTTAATTCAATCATCCTTAAGGGTACAAAGTATAAAGTACAGATTCTTCCACCCCTAAGTCACAGTAAATCATGATCTTGTCAGTCAGCACTAACTACCCAAAGAAATGACTTTTCATCTTCACTCAGGACTGACTACCAAACTTCCAAACTTCATGGTTACTCTTCCATGCTCTCAGCTCTTGTCTGAATTCACCCAACTGTCACCTGGATTCACAGGTAGTCAGTTCCCAGTTCCTGTTCCAGTTCCAAGCCTAAGGTAACCAGTCTACCTCAAGCCCTTCAAAGTTTTTGTTCATGGAAAGGGAAACTTAACAGAGTCACAACAATATCTATATGCATCAAGCTTAGCAGAATTACAACAGTCACACACATTGCCAGCATTATCATCTCAATTTACTATCTGCCTCTGAAATCAAAACAAGTCAAGAGACAGGGTGCATCTGTCGGAGAAAGTAACAAAATTCAACTGATAGAATGCTCCTATCTCACAAAGTAACACAAACAACAGACAGAAAGCTTCTGTGTGACAAAGTATACAAATACAAATCAACACATACAGAACAACACAAAAAGAGTGCACAGCACCACAAATGTTCTTCTCAGTTCTGCTCTGTTCCCAGTTTGGTCTTCTGCTTTTATATGGTGGTTCTCCTTCCTTTCCCTCCTTTCTTGTTGCATCAGCAAATTCTTCCCACCTTCAAATCACAGGTAGGGTTCTAAGGCAATTGAAGGACTGAAGCAAGGTGCTAAATACTTGAATAACTGAAACAAGGTTCTCAGTACTCTTTTGCTTGTCATTACATCTATATAGCAGTTAGTGAATTAATAGCTTTTATCTTGTGTTTCATTTAGAAAATTGTGCAGTATTTTCTTTTTTTGTTGTTTTCTTTTTAAATTTTTTTAGTTTTGTGTTTATTTTTAGTTTACACTATTTATTTCCACAAGGTTTCAAGTTACAAATTTTCTCCATCTTTCCCCTACCTATATTATGGGAATCTGAAGACCTTCCCTGCCGCTAGGCCCTTTGCTTAAATGGCTTAAGTGGCTCTGAGAACCTTTCCTGATTTGAAAGTATAATCTGCCCTCTAGTAGTCTGAATGTGGTCACATGGAGCCTATGACAGGAGACTTGTTCTTCAGGAATGCTCATGCCTTATTACTTTGTGATTGGGCAGTGGTTTGAGAGGGTTGTGATATTCTCTAATGCAGGAGAATGCTATATATACCCTGATGTGAAGTTTTGCTTTGGGGCTCATTTTGGAAAGAGTTTTGTGATTTGGCCAGATGAAACTCTGTGAAGCCATTGAGCCCCCTGGCTTTGAAAAACCCGAATGTTAGTGCTTCCCTCTCTGAGAACTGAATAGGTATGGATGTAATGGTCAGACAGTTGGAAGCCTGTCTCCTGATGTGTTACTTTGTCTGCTTGTAACTTCTGTTTGTATTTTGTTTGCATTCTCTGACATTCAGGGTGCTGACTTTTCCCCTGAATTAGGTAAATGATATATGTTTGATTGATTAAAGTAAGATTATTAACCTGTTTTGAGTTGCTTTCCTTTTGAAAAGCATATTTAAGAACCTGTGCTAGCAGCCATGCTGGATACGCTAGGGTGCATGCTTATACAAGCCACCACCCCAGGACAGCGATCCCACTGAATATCCCTCCCCCAATCTGCTCTCTCCTATATCCTCCCCCATTCCTCCAACTTTCCAGTAGGGCAAGATGGATCTCCATACCCTAGTGCCTGTATATCTTATTTTCCAGTGCATGTAAAAAAAATAATAATATTTTGCAACTTTGAATTCTAGATTCTTGCCCTTCCTCCCTCATTGCCCACCATTAACTGGGAAGATAAGCAATTCAATATAGGTTGTGTATGCATAGTTACACAAAACATTTTCATAGTGGAAATATTGTGAAGGATTGACTATATTTCCCTTACCCTATCCTGCCCGCAACTTGTTCTATGCTCAGCTTTGACCCTGTCCCTTTTCAAAAGTGTGTGTTTCTAATTACCCTCCCCCACAACTTGCCCTCCCCTACATCATCATCCCTCTCATCCCCTTCCCCCCTATCTTCCTGTAGGGCAAGATACCGAATTTAGTATGTACATCATTCCCTCCCTAAGCCAAATTCAATGAGAGTAGTTTTGACCAGTTCCCTTTTACCTTCCTGTTCGTCTCCTCCATTGTAACAATTATTCCTTTCCTCTTCTATATGAGATAATTTACCCCATTCTGTCTCTTCCCATCTTCTCTCATTATATTCCTCTCATCTCTCAATTTTACACTTTAAGCATCATCACTTCCTCTTCAAATGATCCTGTGTCCTCTGTCTTTGTATACCTGTACACATATGTACACACACTCGCATATGTATTCATATGCACATATACCCTCCTATATAGACATATATGTGCATAGACACACATATACATTTATATTCCCTTCAACTATCTTCATACTGAGAAATTTCATAAGTCACAATTATCATTTTTTCAAATACACATGTAAATAGTTCAACTTTGGTAAGTTGATGATTTCTATTCCCTGTCTACCTTCTCATGCCTCTCTTGTTTCTTGCACTTGAATGTCAAATTTTCTATTCAAATCTGGTTTTTACCTCAAGAATGCTTGAAAGTCCTCTATTTCATTGAATGACCGTATTTTTCCCCTGAAACATTATACTCAGTTTTGCTGGGTAGGTGATTCTCGGTTTTAATCCTAGATCCTTTGACCTCTGGAGTATCATATTATAAGCCCTTTGATCCCTTAATGTAGAAGCTACTCAATCTTGTGTTATTCTGATTGTGTTTCCACAATATTCAAATTATTTCTTCTTGGCTGCTTGTAATATTTTCTCCTTGTCCTGGGAACTCTGGAACCTGGCTATGATATTCCTAGTAGTTTTCTTTTTGGGATCTTTTTCAAGAGGTGATCAGTGCATTATTGCAATTTCTATTTTGCCCTCTGGTCATAATATATCAGGGCAATTTTCCTTGAGAATTTCTTGAAGGATGATTTCTAAGTTCTTTTTTTGATCATGGCTTTCTGATTGTCCAATAATTTTTAAATTATCTCTCCTGGATATATTTTCCAGGTCAGTGCTTTTTCCAATGAAATATTTCACATTGCCTTCTGTTTTTTTTCATTTGTTTGGATCTGTTTAATAGTATCTTGATTTCTCATAAAGTCATTCACTTTCATTTGCTCCAATCTAATTCTGGAGGAATTATTTTTCTTCGGTGAGCTTTTCAAATTCTTTTTCCATCTGGCAAATTCTACTTTTAAGTCATTTTTCTCCTCATTGGGTTTTTGGGTCTCTTTTGCTATTTGAAATAGTCTGTTTTTTTAAGATGTTATTTTCTTCAGTCAGGTTGTTGACTCTCTTTTCGTGATTTTCTTGCATCATTCTCATTTCTCTTCCTATATTTTCCTCCACTTCTCTTACTTGATTTTCAAAATCCTTCTTGAGCTTCTTTGTGCCCTGTAACCACTTCATATTTTTCTTGGGAGATTTTGATGCAAGAGTTCTGACTGCATTGTCTTCCTTCCATTCCATTGTTTGATACTTTTTCTCCCCAAAAAAGTATCAAAAGTTGGATTACTGTGCTTGCTTGGCTTCCTTTGCTTGCTCATGTTGCCACTGAATTACTTGACTTTTGAGTTATTGCCACAGTAGAACTCTGCTTCCAGAGAGGAGAGCTTTGTCCAAAATTGCTGGGGTTTTCACACCTGCCAGAGCTATTAGTTGGGTGCCCTCTCTGAAACCTCCACAAGCTCTGGCACCTAGTCACACACCCCAGGAGTTCCATCCAAGACAACAATGCAGATCAAAGCAGGTTGAAGCAAGAGCAATTATCTCTCTGAATGGTCTCTTGGTCCCCATATGATCTGTAGTCCAGGAGCTCTGAAGCAGGCATTAGGTGGTGGCCACAGCAGCTCCACTACTTCTTGGCTTCTCACCCAGGGCAAAGGCCGGACTGTGTTCTTGGTCCCCCTGTTCCCTCAAATTCTACACTGACCTTTTACTTTGTCTTTGCCATTTATGGGTTGATAATTTTGGAAACCACCACAGCTACTGGTGATCCACTCTCCCAGAGTCTGCTCCAGCCACTGCTGGTTGAGGCTTCCCTGGGGCTAAAATCCTGGGCTCATATGGGTCTGGGCTCAGCTCCCAGCATGCTGAGATAGATCCTTCCTGTGGGTCTGTTGGCTGACAACAGCAGGAGATTTTGGTGGATTCTGGAGCTCTAAAGTTTGTTTGGAGTCATATATTATAGGCATTTGAGGTGGTTATGGGGGAAGCTCATGGAGTTTTCCTGCTTCTATGCCACCATCTTGGCTCCACCACACAGTATTTTCAATGAAAGGCTGATTCCCCATTCTGTACACAGACTTCATTTGTGGGATGCTATTTAACTAAAAATCATACAACACTTTAGTCTTCATAAAACCAAAATTTACAAGGAGTAAATGGAGAGGTGTATGGTAGGTTTAAGTAAAGTACCACTTCTTATCAATAATTCAAAGTCTAGAATTTTAAAAATCATCTGCAAACTGTGATGAGCTGTCCATGCTACGAGAATGAAGTTTAACAAATGAATAAGTACAAAGGCTACACTTATTCTCACAAAATGTTGTGAGACCCAGAGAAAGGTCCATTGGAAAGGGGAAGATTCTCTATGCTTAATAAATGCTTCCTTGAATTGAACTTATTTAAAAGTCTCAAAACCACAAAGTGCACATAGTCTAAAATTTAGTAGGTAGTTCAGAAGTCTAAAATTTTGAAGGTAGTTCAGAAATCAATCATAACTAGGGACTCCTCTCTCTAACACTGGTAAGAAATAGCCTTTTGGGGACTGTATAAAATTCATTCAGTAGGGAGAATTCACTACTTGCAAAAAAAATCTATTATACTTTGGGGCAACACTAATCAGCTCAGAGAATAGGCTTAGAGAGACTTGGAAAAAACATCATAATTTTTGAAGGAATATAATGATGGAAAAGGCTTATATTTCTTTCATTTAGCCCCAAATAGAAGAGGCAGGCACAATGGATGGAAATCACAGAAAAGTAGATTTATTTCAATTCAAGGGGGAAAATATAATTTCCTATCAGTTAGGGCTCTCCAAAATTAGAATAAGTTGATTCTGTAAGCTTTGTTTTTGAGATTTTCAGATAAGTTCAATTCAAGGAAGCATTTGAAAATCACCTCTTGTATATAAGGCATTGATGCTAGGGACAGAAAGACAAAAAATGAAGTAATACTTGCCCTCAAGGAGATTATTATAATTTGTGAATTTCATGTCCATGATTTTGATAAATGTGTGGTCTATTGTGGAGGACAAAAGCACTTCTTAAACTATTAAACAATATGTAAATATGTGCTATGATGCAAACTGTAAGGTTTCTTTTGGTCATTAAATGTCATCATAACTATATAGGTATTCTACAGACCACCAGTCCTAGAGAACAACTGGCATTCTTTTATACATGCTCCCTGTAGTCATCCACCCTGAAAATTTAATTACTAGCAGATGACCACAGATTAATGACATTTTTCTATGAGACAATATGTAGTCACTTATTCATATTGATATTGTTATTATTATAAAGTTGATACTGCTGTTTACTACTGATACTAGTTTAAAAATCAAGACACCTTCACTTAGAGAACAATTTTAATCATTTTTAGATTTAGTCAAAATATAGAACACCTCATTAATCCATAACTTCTTTAACTAGCAATCTTGCATGTCAAGAACTTGGAAGTAAAACAAAGTTGAGTGACCAACTAATTCCAACAAATAAAATGTTTTCACTTGTCTCAAAGAAGAAGTCCTCATGCCTTCCCTCATACTGTGTTTCTTCACATTTTGTAAACATTTTAATGACCTTATATCTCCTTTAAAGTCTGATGATAGATAAATAGAAGTTTATAAGAAAGTGGAAGGTAAGGGCATATTAGAGGCAGGTATGTTATACTGAGTAATCATCATTACTGTGATAGGAATAGAAGAGAAAGAAAAGTTATCAAAAGTATATACAAGAACTATTATTTTTTGGAGGGACAAATTGCCAGGCAATTGGGGTTAAATAACTTGCTCAAGATCACATAGCTACTAAGTGTCAAGTGTGTCTAAGGCCAGATTTGAACTCTCGACTCCAGGGCTGGTGCTCTATTCACTGCACCACCTAGCTTCCCTGAGGACCTTTTAAAAATTACATTTGTGATACTTTATTGTACAGTAGGCATTCTTAATCTGCTATGAACTTGTATATATGGGTTTTTTTTACAAAATATTTTGATAACTAATTGATTTCCTTGGTAATTTTATAGATTTTATGTATTTAAAAACATTTTGAGATTAGGTCCATAAGTTTCACCAGATTCCTAAGCATGCCTATGGTACAAAATGTTAGGAACTTCTTTCATTGAGAGAGAAAAAAATATGGCTAAGGACAGGGCACTTAAATTATCGAGTTTGGAAGCTGACAAAATATACAGTGAAGGAAAATCTAGAAACATCAAAGAACTAGGGGAACTGAAGAGTCTGACGTAGGAGAGAGTCTTCATTAGGATGTGAAACCAACAGTTTCACAAGCCATATAGTGACAAAAAACCAGAACTGAAGGCTACAGAAATTTCCATTGGATTTGACAATTAAATCATCATTAACTCTACAGACAATGGTTTATCTAGAGTTATAGTAACTGCAATCAGAATCTAAGGTTTGGAGGAGCAAGAGGATGGTTAGTGGGCAAAGATAACTCAAGGTGTTTGGCAACAGAGAGAAGAGAGATGTTATATTAGGCTAAATGTGGAAGAAAATTCAAATTAATTTTGTTAGGATATTTTTTCTAGGTGGCACATTCCTAAATAGTTACATACCATATTTTGATTATCTTAAAATGTGTCTATACATATAGTCATTAGAAACTGTATAGACATATTATGTATCCAAGTTCTTGTGTTGTATTTTAAACTAAATTTATTTTTTCTACAATTTTTTAAAGCACAGAACTGTTACACTTCACAGACAACCTGTCGGGGGCTTGGGCCTAAGTATTAAGGTATGTTTTTTTCTCCATTTCTCTTATTTCCTTCTCAAGTTAAGTATGTGAATGGCAAAAAATGTGAGTTACTATTTCATTTTGATCAATATGTTTTTCAGGGAGGTGCTGAACACAAGGTACCTGTCGTCATCTCAAAAATATTCAAAGATCAAGCAGGTAAAATAACTCCTCCCTACAAAAACTTCTATTATACATTGTTATAGTATTTGAAGACCAAATTTATGTTATAGTTGAAAATGTGCTGTAATAAGAAAATCTGGGTCTAAATCCCAACTCATCTGATTACTATTCATGGTCACTTGGGCAAGCTTATATAACTACTTTAGTCTCCAGCTTCATTCTTTGTAAAATGCAGAAATTTGACTAAGTGAACTATAATATCCTTTACTACTCATTCTAAGCCTATGATCCTTAGAATCTGACATATTTAGCATATATTAGGACATTTAGTTTCATTGTCTTTTTTGAATTGCTCTATTATCTAT
>JAQQSW010009014.1:0-13330 GCA_028646575.1 Pseudocheirus occidentalis
TACAAAGGGAAGATACTTTAAAAGGTGAAATTCTGAGGTGGGAGAGGACTAGAATGAAAAGAGACAGGGAGAGAGAAAATGGGGTTAATCATCCCATATAGAAGAGGCAAGGGATAACTGTTACAACTTTACTTTCAATTACTCTCATTGAATTTGGCCTAGGGAAGAAATGACATAAACTCTAAACTGGGCATCATGCCATGCAGGAGAGTAGGGGGCATGGGGATGAGAGGGGTGTAACGAAGGGCAGGGCAGGGTCTGGGGGAGGGATGCTGGAAGCACACACTTCAGTAAAGGGACAGGGACACTGTAGAGAACAGAACAAGGGGGGAAGGGATAGGAAGGAGAGACAGATGATCACTATCACAATATGTCCAGTATGAAGATGTTCTATATAATCACATATCCACAGCCTGTATTGAATTGATTGTCCTTCCAGTGGGGGTGGGTGACAAGGGAGGAATCAAAAGAATCTGGAATTTAAAGTTCTGCAATACCTGCAACTAAGAATTAAGATATACAGGGGCTGGGATAGGGAGACCCTCCCTGCCTAAACAGAAAGTAAGAGAGCAGAGCAGGGGAGGGGCTTTACAGTGTGATTGTTGTTTTACGGTTGGGGCAGGGGAAAGACAGGGAGAAAATTTGTAATTCAAAAGTTTCATGAAAATCAATGATGTTAACAAGAAAACAAATAAAACAAATCTGAATGGAAGAGATAATCAGATAAAAAGAGTGAAAGATTGAATAGGAAAACCCACCCTAACATTGATTGCTTATAAGGTAGACATTTACAAAAAACACCCAGGCACACACATTCAGCCATAAAAATTTGGATTTTTTTATCCGTACTTTCTTCTCATCAGAGATATCTTTGTGTTATATGTCTACTGCTTGAATCACTGTGTAAAATACTACACACACGTTAGTCACTTTATTTTAATAATTTTAAATTGCTTTCAGAAGGATCCATACTGATCAATAGCTACATCACCGAGATCTATTATGCTGCTTTTTCCACAACTTCTCAAGGACTGAATATTCCTATGTTTGCCATTCTGATGGGATTAAGGATAAGACTTTGTATTGCTTTGATGGGCATCTCTCTTATTATTAGGTATCCGAGCATTCTTTTATAGAATAGTTAATATATTGAAATTTTATTGAGAGTCATTTGTTCATATCCTTTTTTTAACTCATGTATTGAGGAATGACTCCTGCTTATTCATAGATGTGCATATGCACACACATGCCAGTGTACGTGTATATGTAGGCACTTGTGTATTTGTATGTGTGAGGTCCCAAGTGGGGAAAGAGCTATGAAACATAGTGAGAAGTGAAAGCCACAAACTTAAACTCTGTGAAAGGTGGAAGCCTGGACATGTTATAAATGTTAAAAATCATAACTCAGACACTGAGTCAAAACTTAGAGACTGTGAGCAAAAGAAGTCAGAACATGAAAATTGTAACCCCTATGTGACCAGTACATGATCAATACACAGTGCTGTGCTTGTGCATTTTACCAGGTAACATTGACGATGCCCAAGATCATTACTAAGCACAAACTCCAAATATCCACCAATCAGTAACAATATACTCTATTGCTCTGCCTCCCTTTGTCAGTTTTCAGTAATTGTAGCTGGGCTTTCCTGGGGCCTCTAAGCAGGGGGATTAATGCATTATTGAGAATGTTTTAATATGGCAGCCACTCCAGACTGGCCCCTTTTGTAAGTAATCTATTATGATTATTAAGACCATTTATTGAACTCCATATTTTATCATAATGGAGGTCAAAACCTCTTTCTAAATTAGCTCCTCTGATTGCAGAAGCTGAGAATATCCCAGTGTATAGGGATACTTCCTTGGAATGTTCCCCAGCCAGGGGATTTCTAGACCCTACAGTATGTGTATATGCAAGTGAGAATATGTATATGTGTGTGTCTGTGTATGCAAGTGAGTATATATTTATATCTCTATCTATCTGTCTATCTATCTATCTGTCTATCTATCTGTCTGTCTGTCTGTCTGTCTGTGTGTCTGTGTGTCTGTCTATGTGTCTGTCCGTCCGTCTGTCTGTCTGTCTATCTATCTATCTATCTATCTGTCTGTCTGTCTATCTAATCTATATCCAGTCATGTTAAACTCAAATAGAAACAGTTCCCTGTAGGCCACCTATTGACTTAGAAAACCACAAATTAATATTATTTATGAAGTAGTATACTTTATTTTGTAAAACATTTCCCAATGACATTATAATCTGGTTCTGGCCACACTAGAGTGTATGGCAGGCCGCAAGTGGTCCACAGGTCATGCATGAGTTTGACACTGCTGAACTATACTCAATTTTTATCTAAGAAATTAATTCGATATATTTTCCTATTCATCCACTTCCCTTAATATTCTATATCGGAGGTTGTAACTCATTTTATGAAAGTTTGCTCTTTTCACCTTTGTCTATTGGATTCTCTAGGCTTTTTCAAGACAGAAGTTGATTCCTATGTTCTCCAGGAAGCCCTTTGTAGTCAAAACATCTGCTTTTTCCTTCTTTTTTGAGTTTACCTTCATTTGTTCTATATATATTGTCTATTTACTAATGATTTATACATTGTCTTCTCCTTATGATATGACTCCCTTGAACAATAGCTTGTTTTTGCCTTCCTTTATGTCTTCAGTGGTTAGTACAATTCCTAGAACATACTAACCTCTGGATGAATGTTTGTTATTTCACCTTTGAACATGTCTACTATACAATCTGTCCTTCCCTCCAAAGCCTCTGAACTACTTCCATATAGTTTTATGTGATGTACATAGGTGTTTCAACAAAACAAAAGGATGAGAAGCGAAGGCTTAATGCATGTAGGTACCAGGTTCTGAGGGCATCTTCCAAAGAAACACCAACCTTCTTTCATTCACTTCCATGTCCTGAAAAGCATTTGTTCAAGGTACAAATGTACCTCTATAACCTAGGAATGGATATCTCCTATACTCCCAACAAAAAAATCCCAAACAAACCTGATTGTATATTTGTTCCTGGGATAACTAGTATCTTCCTGTGTTACTTTTTGTCCTGTGCCACCACCACCCTCTCACGTCCCTGACCACTTGGTTGTCTGTTGTTGTTCTCCATTCTTGAAGAGGACCCAAATGACATCTCTATACTAGAGTCAAGTTACAGTGTCCCCGACTGTGGCTGATCAGATCAATGTGAGCTCAGAATGCTCTCCCACAGGTTGAACACAAATAGTTCATGTAAATATTTGAGGTAGATTCTCTAAATTTGAACATTTTGGTGTTCCTTTTGAGCTACTTCAATTCCGTTTTGCTCATAGAGCACACTCTGATGTGGGTATACCATGCTGAGTGGTCCTGTGGCAGTGTCTCCCGTGTCACACAATCAAATCCAGAGTTCTTGAGAGAGACCTTGAGAGTGTCTTTGTATCACTTCTTCTGATCACCATATGAAAACTTACCCTGGTGAGTTCTCCATAAAATAGTCTCTTTGGCAAGCATAGATTTGCCCTTTGAACAACATGCCCAGTCTATCAGAGTTGTGTTCTCTGTAGCAGATTTTCTCACTTAAGAAAAAAATTCTTCTTCTATGCACTTAGCATCCCCAGGTGATTCATTTCCTACCAACTGTAGAAGGTACAAAGAATTCTAAAATTCTCTGATTCTATAATCCTGTATCTGCCTTAAGAGGTTTAATAGTATAAAGTCATTTATGAAGAGTGGAAAAAAATAAGCCTAATATGTTACCCTTCACTTATTTTTACATTGTCTGAAGATTTAAATGGGTTTTTTTTTTACTATTGGAGTGTGATTCTTACACATCCTGTATAGAGATAGGGATGAAATAACATCCAGAATAGAGCAGGGGTACCCATGTTCTCTGGGAAGAATTACTCTAAATTTTCATTAATCTAAAGTTTTCTTGTTATTTATTTGTTCATTCATTCATTTATTTTTAGTTTTCAACACTCATTTCCACAAGATTTTGAGTTACAATTTTTTCTCCCCGTCTTTCCCCTACTCCCACCCCAGAATATCGAGCCTATTGAATACCTCTTCCCCCAATCTGTTCTCTCTTATATTTTCCCCCATCAGTCCCCTAACTTTCTAGTAGGGAAAGAAAGATTTCTATACCCCAGTGCCTGTGTATCTTATTTATCCCTTATCCCTTCAGTTGCACATTTTAAAAAAAAACACAATTTTGTTAAACATTTGTTTAAAACTTTGAGTTCCAGATTTTTTCCCTTCTTCCCTCTTCACCCCACCTCCCCCACTGGGAAGATTAGCAATTCAATTTAGATTGTACATGTTCAGTGAGCCAAATCATTTCCATAGTAGTTATATTATTATGAAAGACTAACTATATTTCCCTCCATCCTATCTTGTCCCCTCACTTATTCTATTTTCTCCTTGGAGCATATATTTTTTTTCAAAAATATTTGCTTTTAACTACCCTCTTCCCCAATATGCCCTCCCTTCTATCATCCCCCCTTATGTCCTACCCCCTTATTTTCCTGTAGGATAATATACCCAATTGAGTATGTATGATATTCCCCTCTTAAGCCAAATTCAATGAGAATAAGATTGACCCATTCTCTTTTATCTTCCTGTCTTTCCTGCCATCATAACTGTTCTCTTGCCTCTTTTATATGAGATAATTTACCCTAATCTATCTCTCCCTTTCTACTTCTCTCAATAAATTCCTCTCTCACTTTTTAATTTTATTTTTAGATATCATCCCTTCATATTCAATTAATACTGTGCCCTCTGTCTGTGTATACGCGAATGTACATATGCCCACAACTCTCATATATATTTATATACACATAGACCCTCCTATACAAACACACACATACAAACACACACACACATATGTATGCATACATATATATGCATATATATTCCCTTCAACTGTCCTCATACTGAGAAAAGTCTTATGAATCACAATTATTGTTTTTTCCATGTATGTATGTAAACAGCTCAACTTTAATAAGTTCCTTATGATTTCTCTTTCCTGTTTACATTCTCATGCTTCTTTTGCTTCTTATATTCAAAAGTCAAATTTTCTGTTCAGCCCAAGTTTTTTCATCAAGACTGCTTGAACAAACACCAATTACAAAACAAAAAAATTACCATTTTCTCATCTAAATATATATTATTGATTCTCTACTAAGAATTTTAATTTTTAAAAAGTAGCAATCTAAAGTACTCATGGGACGCCAACATAGATTTTTCAGTCAAATATTATTAAAGAGACTGGCTTTTGTCATAGTGGAAACACATTCTGCTGATCACAGTAAAATGACCTAAGATGATATAGCAGAATACAAAATGTTTGACTCCTCCTCCAAACAAAAAATTGTGGCTTCTACTCTCCTTATGAGTAGGTTCCAGATACACTGGATTTTCCCAGGAGAAATCTTTCAGTAATAGATGTTTACACTTCAGCTATGGCTCCCCTACACACTTTTCAGGGGGAACAGGTTGGAGAGGAGCCTCAAGCTAACAGATGATCACTGGCCTGCTTGGAATGCCCTTAAACTACTGATTATGTCTCTGTTTTTGATGACTTTTGTGTTATGTTTTCATTGAAATAAATTAATATATTGCTATCCACCTGTATAGGACAAAAAGAATGCTTGAAAAGCCTCTATTTTATTGAATGACAATATTTTCCCCTGTAACATTATACTCAGTTTTTCTGGGTAGGTGATTCTTGGTTTTAGTCCTAGTTCCTTTTTCCTCCAGAATATCACATTCCAAGCCCTTTGATCCCTTAACATAGAAGCTGCTAGGCCTTGTGTTATACTATGTTTCTACAATACTCATATTGTCTCTTCCTGGGTGCTTGCAGTATTTTCTCCTTGACCTAGGAACTCTGGAATTTGGCTATGACATTCCTAGGAAATTTCTTTTTGGCATCTTTTTCAAGAGATGCTCAACGAATTCTTTCAATGTCTATTTTGCCCTCCGGTTCTAAATATCAGGGTAATTTTGTTTGATAATTTGTTGCAAGATGGTGTCTAGGCTGGTTTTTTTGATCACGCCTTTCAGGTAGTCCAGTAATTTAAAAATGATCTCTCCTAGATCTGTTTTCCAGGTCAGTGGTTTTTCCAATGAGATTTCACATTCCCTTCTATTTTTTTCATTTGTATGGATCTGTTTTATAGTCTCTTGATTTCTCATAAAGTCATTAGCTTCCACTTGCTCCAATCTAATTTTGAAGGAGTTGTTCTCTTCAATGAGCATTTGAAATTCCTTTTCTATCTGGCAAATTTGGCTTTTTAAGGAAAAATTTTCCCTCACTTTTCCTCACTGTTTTTTTGGGCCTCTTGTCATTTGAGTTAGTCAATTTTTCAAGGTGTTATTTTCTTCATTGTGTTTTGGGGTCTCCTTTTGCAGGCTGTTGACTTGATTTTCATGATTTTCTTGTATCAGTGTTATTTTTCTTCCCAAATTTTTCCTTCACTTCTCTTATTTGATTTTCAAAATCCTTCTTGAGCTCCTCCATAGGCTGTAACCAGTTCATTTTTTCTTGGAGGCTTTTGATGTAAGAGTTCCGATTTTGCTGTATTCTTCTTTCTCCATGCCTTGATCTTTTTTGTCCACCCCAAAAGAATCTCCGGTGTGATTACGTTTCCTGGGCTTGCTCATCTTACCTCAATTACTTGATCTTTGAGCTCTTTGCCACAATAGAACTCTGCTTTCAGAATGGAGAGAGCTTTGTCCCAAATCTCTGGAGTTTTCACAGCCACTGGAGCTATTAGTTGGGTGCTCTCTCTACAGACACCCCAAGCTCTGGTTCACTGGTCACACTCCCCAGGACCACCATCCAACACTGTGATCCAAATCCAAGAAGGTTAAAGCAAGAGCAATTAGCTTCTGAATGGTCACTTGGTCCCCTTGCAATCTGCAAGCCAGAAATTCCTGAGGCATCCAGCCAGCTGCACAGCCACTATGCCTCTGTTGCTTCTCACCTTGGGGTTAGGGGCTGGACTGTACTTTTGGTCCCCCTGTTCCCACAGAGTTCCACACTGGCATTTTACATTATTTTTTGGTGTTTATGAACTGATAAGTCTGGAAACTGCCACAGCTGCTGGTGATTCTCTCTCCTGAAGTCTGCTCCAGGTGTGCAGCTGATCAGGGATGCCTTGGGGCCAGGGAACTGCACAGCTCACTTGGGGCTGTTCTTGGCTCCCAACCTGGTTCAATAGATCCTTCCTGTAGGCCTGCTGGGCTTCTTTCACAGGGAGCTTTATTTCTCTTTGTCTCTTTGTGGGTTCTGTAGCTCTAAAGTTTGTTTTGAGTCATTTTTTTACCTGTATTGGAAGTGATTGAAGCTGGAGCCTTTACCAAATTCGTGTTTCTACACTGCCATCTTGATTTCCTTAAAGTTTTGTTGTGAATGTTGAACTCAGGATGTCCTTAAATTCAGCTCTGCACAATCACAAATATTTTGCAGAGCACGTACTCCTCCTCACTCCAGCTAACTTATCCCACAGCACTTGAAAACATAACAGGACCAAGTAAATATGTTTAAGAAAGAGATAAAGATAGCTCCTTTTTCATTTTGTTGGTTTCATTTTGATAGTAAAGTGGTACTAGTTACCAAATTCTAACCATTTATTCAATCCACGTGCTCTTAGCTCTGAACTTTCCCAAACTCATCTTGCTCTTGTATGTCCTATTGTTCAGGCAGTGATAGAGCTGTTATGTAATCCTAGCACTACACATCAGTTTATTTGATCCAGTGAGTGTAGGAGGAAAACTATCTGTAGGCACTTACTCATCTGATTGGAGATCTCCCCCTCAGGGCACAGAGAGCAGTTGAAGCAGCAGATGGGTTGTCCCTCCAGTGGGATTTGCCTGAATCCAGGGACACAGCTCTCACTGCATATGGAATGGGGAATCTAGTGAAAAGGAGGTAAAATGAATGATGGTTCTGGAAACTAACAGGACAGAGCATGCTATACATTATCAGAGGGTGAATGGTATTGATTTGGGCCAAAGAAAACTTACTCTGTAGAAGAGACAAGAGAATTGTTTGCACATCAATGGAATGTCTCCAGAAGGAGCACTGACCTGTGTTGAAAACAGAGACCTGGATGCTAGTCCCATTTCTGCCACTTGCTGAAGAAAACTGCCTGAGACTTTTAAACTTCATGGACTTTATTCATTTGTAGAAGAAGGAATGTGAACAAGACATGATCTCAGGGTTCTTATCTATCTAGCATTTTGTGATTCTCAGTGTGAGCATTTTTGTTTTTGGTTATGATACAAGTTACTAAAAGAAATATAAGTGATTGATTAAAATATATTTAATCAGCCTGCATGTAGGGTGCAGATAACTCAAAGATGATACTGATTCCATTGTTCAATTTAATGGAAAAGGTAAATTTCACAGTCCTGTAGAGAAATGACTTGTTGGGTTTAGAAATGGAATGTGTTTCAGAAATTATTTGTGAAACTCGAGGCTCCATAGAAGTATGATGATTGAATGAAATGTTTTCACTGAATTAAGATGAATAGTTGGGTGTCAGCATTCACAGAAATGCTAGATACTTGACAAAAAACCAGCCTTGGAATCAGAGGACGTTGGGTCAATCACTGCTTTTGTATGTTTCAGCTTCTTATTTCTGTCAAATAACAAGCTGAGCAAGATGAGCTTTAAAGTCCATTTCAGCTCTATCTTCAATGCTGCTAACTATCCCAAGTTTAAAATCACCTCATAGACTGGTTATTTGACTTTTTCACCAACGTGTTTGCTGCAAAGGGAAAATAAATCACTATTCAGGGAACATTTTCTACCTGTAAAAGGGCCGAGATTGCAATTATTTCTGACCTCATAATATGTAAAGCTCCACACTATGGCCTCCTCATTAATGGTGAAATCTTGGCCAGGGTCAGCCTGGGGGATAAACTGTCCAACTTTCACCAGGGCTTCAGCATCCACGTCAAAGGTTACATAGTTTAGAATGTTATATTGAGCCTCAGGGTTTCTATTCTCATCCATAAACACCTGGTCACCAGCACTGTTGTTAAACTGGATATTCTTTAGAAATGAATGGAGCTGTAAGAGAAGAGAAATCCCAATCAATACCTGGTACTTAAATTCAGTAGACCTCTGGATGGAAGACTTGTGAGTTACTCAGAATTCAGTCCATAGTCAACAAGATTTTGTTAATTACATATTATATTTTTAAACAATAGAAAAAATGAAGATGCAAAGGAAGATGAAATCAGTCTCTGCTCTCAAGGATCTTATATTCCAACTGTAGAGAAAAGATGCAGATAAATAAAAACTTAGGCAGTCCCTATAAGCTTTGTCCAGTTCCCATACTTGGATATTTGTCAGGTTCCTGAAGAAGGATACATTTTGCCCTCAAACTTTCAAGTATGTTATTGAAGGGATCTTGGTTTCTCTATCCACTGCCATCAATTTAAGCTTCTATTCTATTCTATTAAGCTCTTCTGAAAGTTTAACACAAGTGATTAGTACCCCATTTCATTTAACTTATTAATATCAGTTAACTTTTACATATTTCAAAATTATAACAAGGATAGCTATTACAAAGCATTTCCCTCTGAAATAGGTGCATTACAATTTTCAGTCTATCACTTCAATTCTTAGTAAAATTTGCTTCATACTTAAAGCATTTGCCTCTGTAATGTCAAGCAAAGTAGGAGGTGTTTTTGCTGTTTTTCCTGATAGAGTTTCAGCCAATCAGGTGCCCTTGATTGAATCTTTCCTTTGACTGATTGGAAACTATATATAATATAATATGATATTATTTAATATAATTATTAATTATAATAATATATTATAATGACTAATATATTAATTATATTACATTACATTACATTACACTATATTATGTTATGGTACGGTACGGTACATTATATTATATTATATTACATTATATTACATTACATTACATTATATCCTATCCTATCCTATCCTATTATATTTATTATATTATGTTATGTTATGTTATGTTATGTTATGTTATGTTATGTTATGTTATGTTATGTTATGTTATATTATGTTATATTATGTTATATTATATTAGATTAGATTAGATTAGATTAGATTAGATTAGATTAGATTAAATACATGGTATTGCTTGGAAGGAGAGGAAAGAGCAGAGAGAGGAGCAGATCTGAGAGAGAAAAGGGAGTGTGAGCAGGCTAGGGGAACTTGTTTGTGGGGAGGCCTAACCGAAAGAAGGTTTGTGATGGTGGCAATCTCTCTGTTGATCTATGTTAATATCTCAAACAGAAGCCCTGTTGGTTGGTCTGTGTTAACTTCTCAGACATATGTGTTTGGTCTTTATGAGTGAATTGAGCTGAAGAATGGATATCTGCCCATGGGAAGGAGGCTTAGCTTATGCCCCTTTTAAGAGCTGTTAAAGTGAATTGAAATGATGGTGTTGGTAATTTGTACAAATATTGTTGTAGCACTGTTAAGCTTTGTTTTCCTAGAAACAGAAGGACTGGACCTTCTGGAGCCTGCTTTCAGGCAGGAGCTTGGAGTGGAACAATCCCCCTGAGATGAGACATGGAGCAGGAGCAAAGAACTCCCTATATGTGAATCCAGGTGAGAATCAGGAAAGGTCAGCCCACAGAGAAAGAGCCATGGGGTTTGGAAGTCAGTCTTGAATCAAGAGGAGACCAGACTTTACTTGAACTCTGCTCTATCCTGCTGCCTTGGCAACTTTAACTCCTCTCCATTTTCCATATCTTGAGCTGAAACCTGCAATCAAATTACCTTTACTATTGCCTCAGGAAAGGTCTGGTCAATGTACTGTCCTAATGTTCTAGTCACACCTGCGACTTCTTAGAACAAAAGGGCCCAGACTTCACCAATTTTTCTGCACTAATTCATCAGGTCTTACCTGACTTCTGACTGCACCCTGCCCACACCAGCCTTCTCATGGTACTGCCTCATATTAACAAATCAGGTCCCTTCCATCAGTTTGAGCCCTTACTTTGAACTTATTGAACTCCAGGTGTCACTTAACTTTTGTGATAGCCAGATGCATGTGTTCTTTAGAAAAAGAAACTTTTTGCCCTAACATAGTAACTCTAATTCTGGAAATTCAGTTGCTAGGAGAATGTGGGGGAGGGAAGATATTTTGACAATATTGGAGTTATTCTCCAAATTCATCTTCATTCCTTCATACTAAGGACTGTACAATCTCTGACAAGCACAAATTCAACTGATATTTATGACATTATTTGAAGATTTGAAGACAGTATTGATTTCTTCTAAATTATCAGGGTTAATTCTCATTCAAATATCCTTTATATTTTCCCAAATTATCCAGATAAAAGCCTGATTTAACTTTTAGTCTTCTCAGTTGTGGGCAGATACTATTACTGGTGTTGGAGCAAGTACTTTCTGCTTGTTCATTTCTGTGATATTTGTGCAGGCATTGCTCACCCTCAGGTCTCTAGATTCAATCAGCTCCAATTGCTTTTGATGTGATATTTTATTTTGGGAATTTCTTGAAATGAGAGATTTTCTGCTTAGATCCCATAGTCAGTTTCCAGAACATGACAGGGATTAACTCATATCATTCTGCCTCACTTGGACAAGTCTGAGTCTGTGACTTCCATGTGATGTAATGAACAAAGTGCTTAGTATCAAATGAGGAAACCCTGAGTTGATGCCCTGCATCAAACATTGTCACCCTGGGCAACCTTTTCCACCTTTCTCAGCTTCAGTTAGCTCATCTATATCATCAGACTAATAGTATAATCCAGCTGTCATGGCTCTTGTAAAAGTGAAATAAAACAACGCACTGGAAGTCCTTTGCATTCTTGACGTCCTATGCAAATTCGGGCCACTGTAATTATTTTGAGGAATAAAGTTTAGTAAGGGAATAGCAAGCTAGAGATTGTTTCAATAAGGGCAGTCATCATTGTGAGGCCTATTCAAACCTTGGAATACAAGAATGATTTTCATAAAACTGGGGATGACTATTCTAAGAAGTGAAGTGAAAGGAGCCAAAACATCTGATCCGAGAATCAGGCTGGTCCTACGTAAGTTAGCTCTGGGTTTTTATGGTGGCCAGTCCAAAGTGATTAGTCCTGGTTTTTTCCTTGAGAATCAGCTGTAAATCAGAGTTTTACTGATATCCTGTGATCCAGGGAGGTGCCCTGTTCTTGGATTACTGCCAGAAGGTGTTAAGCTCTCCCATACATTCTTAGATACTATTCATATGGCTTGGAAATTATCAAAGGACACAGTTATCTTCAAGGCCTGGAAAATTGTTCAATTTTAAGAAGCCAGACAGTGATGTCAAAGTGACGGATGATTACCTTCTTTGTTTCATTAGTCTATAACACCTTGCTCATGTTATCAATAAACGGATTGCTCAACAATCACACCTGGACCATGATTTCTCACACTTCCACGGGCTAGTGTGTCAGGTTAGAGCCAGTTTAAGAAACCTCTTAAGTTATCTCTCCATTTGGCACTCTAACAGGGACCTGAAAGAAGATACAAGGAAAGTGCCTTTCTTGGGACTCCAGAGAAAAGAAATCCTCACCAGAAGAGGTACCTCAGTGGCAACCGCGTCGTGGTAAGAGATTAAGGAAGGTAAAATTTTGGGCTGCGTCTAGCAGTTTTTAGGGCTAGATAAGAACTGGGCTATGAGAGAAAGCTTTTATCAGTGTCAGGGCTAAAACAGTCTCCAGGCTTAGTGGTAGATGAGGAACTAGAAACATTAAGATAAGGACCCAGTCTTGGTAAAATGTTGTCAGGAGAAAATGGGACAGGTACAAAGTTAAAGAAAAGACTGAGAATATTATCTTAGACCAGTGGTTCTCAACCTTCGTAATGCCATGACCCTTTAGTACAGTTCCTCAGTTCCTCATGTTGTGGTGACCCCCCAACCGTAACATTATTTGTGTTGCTACTTCATAACTGTAATTTTGCTACTGTTATGAATCGTAATGTAAATATCTGATATGCAGGATGTATTTTCATTGTTACAAATGGAACATAACCCACAGGTTGAGAACTGCTGTCTTAGACTATTAAAAACAATAGGAAGAGAAAGATAATTATTCATCACTAGCACTCATCACATACATACACTATATGTACACATGCATAAACATATGCACATACATGTAAAATTATTCTATCCATACTTCTGTTTGTCAGTTCTTTCTATGTATTCAGACAGCATCTTTTTTCATATGTACTTCATAGTTAATTTGGGTGTTTACAATAGTCAAAATGACATTCACTCAAAGTCATTCTTAAAACGATATTGCTTTTGCTGTATACACAGTTCTCTTGGTTCCATGCATT
>JAQQSW010009015.1:0-13330 GCA_028646575.1 Pseudocheirus occidentalis
AATAAGGATAACCCAGGATCTGGCAGCTTCTACACTGAGGGAATCGAAGGGCCTGGAATATGATATTTTGAAGATCAAAGGAGCTGGTATTAAAACCAAGAATCACCTACCCAGCAAAATTGAGTATAATGTTCCAGGGGAAAATATGGTCATTCAATGAGGTGAAGGACTTTCAAGCATTCTTGCTGAAAAAGCCAGAACTGAAAAGAAAATTTGACAATCAAACACAAGAAGCATGAGAAGGAAAACATGGGAAAGAAAGCATAAGGAACTTATCAAAGTTGATATATTTACATGCCAATATGGAAAAATGATAATAGTTAACTTATGAAACTTTTCTTAGTATGAGGACAGGGGATGGGAATACAAATGTATATATATATTTATATAAATGTATACTTACATATACTTACATATCTACATAGGAGGCTATATATGCATATGAATACATATCTGAGCATGTGTGTGTATATGTGTATGTACATAGAGGGTATAGGATCAATTGAATAGGAAAGAATGACACTTTAAAAGATGAAATTCTGAGGTGGAAGAGGACTAGGATGAGAGGAGACAGGGAGAGACAAAATGGGGTTAATCATACCATATAGAAGAGGCAAAGGATAACTGTTACAACTTTACTCTCATTTACTCTCACTGAATTTGGCTTATGGAAGGAATGACATAAACTCTAAACTGGGTATCATGCCACACAGGAGAGTAGGGGTATGGGGATGAGAGGCAGGATGACAGAGGGGAGGGCAGGGCCTGGGGGAGGGTTGCTGGAAGCATACACTTCAGTAAAGGGACAGAGACAGGATAGAGAACAGAACAAGGGGCAGGCAGGATAGGAAGGAGGGACATATGATCAGACTATCACAATATGTCCACTGTGAAGAAGTCCTGTGTAATTACACATGCATAGTTTGTACTGAACTGCTTGTCCTTCCAGGGGGGTGGTTGACAAGGGAGGAACTGAAAGAATCTAGAATTTTAAGCTCTGCAATACATGCAACTATGAATTAAGATATACATGGGCTGGGGTAGGGAGACCCTCCCTGCCCTACCAGAAAGTTAGAGGGGTGTTGGAGGAGGGTACAAAAGAGAGCAGATTGGGGGAGGGGCTTTTCAGTGGGATTGCTGTTTGAGGGTTGGTGTAGGGGAAAGATGGGGAGAAAATTTGTAACAAAAATCTCATGGAAATGAATTATGTAAACAAGAAAACAAATTTAAAAAAATATTTTTTTTAAAAAAGAGTGATACTTTAAAGTATGTGTAATTATTTCCCATCAACCAATTTTAGTGAATTGCATTTCATTCATCAATCATTATTTATGTGAATATTGAACTTGGCACTGAAGGTGAATAGGCCCTTCGATACCTTGCAAACTAGCTAGAGAAAGGAATATGTCCACAGTTACAAGACAAAAAAGAACCTGGCCTATACAAAGGAATGTCCAAATAAACTACTTGAGTTATTGGAGGATAACGTGAGTCCTCCTACCTGGGGAGGTGTGGTAGAGGGTTGAAGAAAGTTGGCATTCAAGGAAACCTTCTGGAAGAATTGCTAGCTCAGTGTAGTCTCGAGAAATTTGAATAGGCAAAGATTGGTGGCAGGAAAATTTGGTTTGTTTTATTTAGGTACAAGGTGGAAAAATGCAGAATGTGTCTAGGAAATGAGGGGTATTAGTAACACAGACTACTTGAAGATATGTAGTATAAGATAAGGTTGGAAAGGTAGGTTGAAGCCCAGGCTGACGCTAGAGAAATATTTTGTGCTTGTGTAACCTATTCAGTAAGCAATAGTTAGCCACTCCATTTTGTAGTTGTTAAGTCATTTCAGTTATATCCAATTTTTCATAACCCTATTTGGGATCAGTGAGTTGTTAGAATTTATTAAGGAAATACTTCTTAAATAATTACTATGTGCTTTGCCCTGGGGATACAAAGAAAAGCAAAAACATAATAGCCCCTGACCTCATGGAACATGTATTCCAATGGGCAGGATATGATATGTAAATAAATAAGGTACAGAGAAGGCATAAACAAGAACATGAAGGAAATATGAAAAAGGAAGGCTTTAGAAACTAGTGGTATGAGAAAACAGTAGGTGGAATTTAACCTTGTCTGCTCTTTCTTCCATAGATTATGAGGTCCAGGAGGAAAAGAAGTGTTTTTGTTCTGCTTTATATCTAGTACCATGATTAGAATTGTGGGGATATGGGCAGAAAGGAGGATGAAGAAGGGAAGTCCTAGTTTCTCTTCTTCTGTGGCAGATCTGGAAAGATATTATGGATATTTTTTCTACTTCAGATCTTTTTAAACAGATTTTAAGAGAGCTGTGATTATAGCATAGACCAAAATTCTATGCCCTTTCAGTTTGTCTAGAGGTTCATAATTGTTTTTCAAGTATGTGGCATAAGCATAATATTCTCAACTAGTTAATTCTTTTTTCTGCTTGCACAATGCTAACAAAATGAATTATATAGCTTTAAATTATATTTAATAGTCCAGGTAAGAAAATGGTGATTATACCCTGCTCAGATTTATATTACTAAATGTCTATATGTCTATGAGATTAAATTTGGAACCATTAGCTACCTTTAAATAAAGTCTGGTCATTTAGTTGGCTGTAAGGCGGCACAGTGAAAAGAGAACCTGACCTGGAGTCTACAAGATATGAGTTCAAATTTGACCTTGGATGTTTACTAGCTATGTGAGTTTGGGCAAACCATTTAATCCTATTTACCTCCCCATTCCCCCAGATTCCTCATATGTAAACTGAGCTGGAGAAGGAAATGACAAATGGCTCTAGTGTCTTTGCCAAGAAAACCCAAAGTGGGATCATTGAATTGGAGACACCAAAGTCACTTAGTCATTATATATGTGCTTTGAGTGATGTAAAGTCATGTAGGAGTTTGGTAACCCTCTTTCTCATAATGTGTGAAGTGCTGTTCTCCCTCCCTCTATTTCTGAGCAAAGATCTTTTATCCCCTGCGATTTATTGCATGCTGAAGCAAAGCCTTTTTAATTGACTACTGAGCATGATTTTGGATAGATTGACACAGATAGATATAAATATAATCTTTCTAGGGGCGGCTAGGTGGCTCAGTGAATAGAGCACCACACCTGGAGTCAGGAGTACCTGAGTTAAAATCTGGTCTCACACACTTACCACAAAAAACTAGCCGTGTGACCTTGGGCAAGTCACTTAACCCCAACTGCCCTACAAAAAGCAAAAAAAAAAAATAATCTTTCTAGGTGGAAAGCTGGACAAAGATTGTTTCTAAACCTCTGGAAAAGGTAGAAGTAATTGAAGAAGTGTGACCAGCTTCCTGCCTTTTCTCCCTACCTCGATAACATATGGCTATGACTATATGTTACCACTGGTTCTTTATTTTCCATTGTTTCTTGTTTCCTGATCTTCAGTGAATGAATATCAGAGACAAACAGAATAAGTTATACCTATATGAATTGTAAAACGTCAGAAGAGCTATCAAAGATCCCCTCTAGAACTAGGGCTGTTAAGAGTGGTAGCTGAGTCCCACATGGAATAACTTGCTTTACCCAGATCAGGAGTGAACTGACCCGGAAGCTAAGACATCATGCCATGACTAGAAGTGAACAGTTTTTAGTTTGAGTCCACTGTCCTCATGAATAAGGTAATAGATGAACGTGTGCTCCTGATTTTGGAAATTGATGTACTTTGGTTCCTGCTATAACTTCTCAGGAAATATCACTTTGTAAAATTATATTAGGGAAATAGTAAATTACATTATATTGTGGAGTTAATAAAGTATATTGGAGAAATATAAATGCCCTAACCCCTCATGGTTACCCCTATTATTTCATGGGAGAAAAGTCACCTTTTACATCCTTAAAATTTTACATCCTTAAAATACAGTTAACCCAATCTGTCATTCAAAAGGAGAGAAAGGGAAGTAGCCTCCTGGATTAAACTATATATGGAACTTCATCAGAAATAAATCTTAGCCCTTCACATTTAAAAGGACCTACTGGATCTATCAAGCTGGTACTCTGGTTATGTAGATTGGATATGGTTCCCCATATCCCTGAAACAGGAATTAGATTTCCCTGAGAAGCATTAAAGCTATCCCTGTGACCTGACTGATCCCTGCCTCCCTTGATGCAGTTCCTTGATGAACTAAAAACATCAAAAGTTCCACTTGTATGGAGTTGGAACCCCTCCAGCCTGGTGAATTTCTGAAGATCAGGCAAGTTAGAATATCCTTCTCTGTTTACTAGACAGGGCTCCATATAGTGATAAGGTGGGTTGTATACAGAGAAGCTAAATGAACCTGCAGTCTTGTTATATATGTTTGCTGTGTTAGACAAAAGTAAGTAATCCTCCTTTTGTTAACTGCTCAATGAATTGCCAATGCTTCATGTAATCCCAACATCAAATCTGAACTATTAGGGGCTGGCGTTAGGCACACCTCTAGAAAGTTTCAGGATTCGCTAGAAAAAAATGGGCAGTTTTCCATTTTTTTAAAAAGACTGCAATTGTATAGTCAGTTTTCTGATGTTGCCTTACAAGTCAGATCAGTTTTTCTTCTAATGATAGTTGCTTGTTTGAATGTGTATGTGCCAATAAATATCATATTACTCTGCCCCCATGTGAAGGTTGCAATAATATGAGAAATATGAATTTCACATCCTTAAAATACAGGTGTTAGAAAATACAGGATTTCATTTGTTTGTTTGTTGTGTGTTTCTTGTGTGCTTGCCTTATTCTTAAGATTTTTATAAATTACAGGTCAATAAAATAAATTTTGCTTGATGGCTTAGAAACCCTTATTAATGAATCAAAAATTCTTCATTTCTTTTATGACTCCATACCTCCTGAGAGTTATCTGAACTTATTTTCTTTCTACCCAAAATGAGTCTTCTTATCTTATTTTAGCTGCTTAGAATGCCATTTATTTTGCTTATTGTACAAGGATCCATCAAGAAATTTTGGCATGCCTTGTGTGGAAAGGTATACTAGAGATTTTGTCCAGACCTCTATCTAGTAGGATCCTGGATATGTTTCAGGGATTCTTGGAGAAAAGTTAGGTGCCCTACAGGTACTCAGAGGAAGTTTAGAGCATTAAATCCAGTCAGAGTTTATGGGTTAATAAGGGTTAATCGAAGGGTAGAATACTCCAATCACTCCTTGGACTGAGCATTGGATTGAGTTAGCACCTAATACTTAACTAACAGTTTTTATACAAGTGCAGCTCAGAGGCTTGAGACTTACTTATCCCTTGACCAGAGAACACTTTCTTTAGGGACATAACCCTGAGGAGTTAGGTGAAGGTTCCTACTACTAATACTCAGAAGCCCCAATCCAGCAACATCCCTCTAATTTCATAAATATTCTCATCTTCTGATTGGTGTGAAAACAGTGATTATTTGGTCCTGTTGTGAGTATGATTATATAGAGGATCAATAAAAACCATTCTGTCCCCTGGTTACTGATTATATCCATAAGATTTACTGACTACACTCCACATTAATTTTATTGAGGAAGGCATCAAATGAGAGAATATACCTATATAAACATAATTCTATCACCATCTCCAGAAAATACAACTTAAAATCCATATTCTATGAGGGTGGTTTTGGACAAAACCAACAGGGTTCATGTCCTAGTAGAACTTATAGTCTAGATGAGGAGACAAGTCAGGTATAGTAAACAACCACTGCCTCTTAGAATCCCCGGCTGTATTCAAAGCTCATCTATGGATTTACCTCCAAAAGGAGGCCTTTCCTGATTTCCCAGATATCAGCTTTCTTTCAGCTCTTAAATTATTAAAGACTTACCTATCTGTGTAAACAGTAAATCTCTGCCTTGCCTCCTTATTTGTCACATACTCTAATACCCATAGAATATAAATTTCTTGTGAGTGGTGACCATTTTCTTTCTTCTTTGTACTCAGTGATTAGCACAATGCCTTGTACATAGGAGTAACTTAGTTGAACTGTACCTTATAAGGCAGCCTGATACGCTATGAAGAAAACCCTATGCTATAGGTTAGGAGCTTAATGCCAGTTTAATAAATTGAAAACTAGAAGAATTTGGGTAAACCATGCCTCTTCCCTAGGCGTCATCACTTTTCTTATATGGGAAATGAGGTCACTGGATGATCTATGAGGTATTATTAGTACTACACAATCATTCATTTAGAGATAGAAGGAAACTCAGAAATAATCTAGTCCAAACCCCTCATTTAACAGATGAATAAAATTTGGACCAAGAAATTTAATTGCTAGAGCCAGGACTATAGCACAGGCCCTCTGACTCAAAAGCTTTTAGTTTTTCCTCTGTTCCTGACTTCCTCCTAGTGCTTTCACATTAGAGACATCACTTTGAATAGTCTTGGTCAGGAAAGACTTCATGGAGGAGATGGGATTTGAACTAGGCTCTGAAGAAGTATTTTGCACATATTCCCATATATCACTAGGATTGTAAAGTACTGGGGAGGGGGGACAAAACAAAGCAAAAATGCTGGGATTTAGAATCCTTAAGGGATATAGCCAACAAAAGAAGGTATTAAAGTACAATAATAAAATATTCAGCCACATATTTTAAAAAATGTAACATAAAGGAAATAACCAGAGCATAAAAAGTTGCACCACTCATCATTATAATACCATTTATTTTTATGCAGAATTAATTCCGTCGATAGGATTGCAGCCTGTTTCTCACTCAGCTGAAAATAAATCGCTCCCAAGTTTTAAATGTCTGCCCTGCTATTATTCCTCTAAATGCCTTTTTCTTTTCATGAATTGGGGCAACACACATAGAAGTCTACCCCAAGCCAACCTCCTCTGCCATTTCCATTATACCTTCATTCCAATGGAAATAATGACTTCCATTTACCAGTGGATCAGGGGCCAAAGAACCCAAATTGGTTGCAGCTGCATTGTTTTATAACAGAAGATAATGTGTCTCCCCACCGTAGTTACAAATGTGGTTTCCTCAGAGTTCAAATACTCTTGGAGCTAAACTGTGATTTGATGTCTAATGGTCAACTCATGTACTGGGGATTAAGTTAATTAAAACAGTTGCCCTACTCTATTAAGGCTCCCTGTAGACTAATTATTAAAGTGCCAAGCACCATTACAGACCTACAGCAATTGAAAGTCACAAAGGGAGTTGCTTATGTTATGTGAATTCTAGTACTCAGTAGATTATTGCCTGTGGTAAAAGAACAAGCTCACTGAGAAGTAGATTACCTTCTCCACAGCTACTGTGCTGTTTAAAAAAAATGTACACAAATGTACAAGCATTTGGAGTCGTGTCCCTCTGCAGCTGCGGTTACCAACCTTAGTCAAATGCTGACCTTAGAGAGCATATTGCACAGCCTTGCATTGACAGTCAGAGACCTGGTTTCTTAGCTTGGCTATTCCTGTAACTGACTGTATTAACTAAAGCAAGTCATATCCCCTCTGTGGCCTGACGTTTTGAACAAAAAAATTTTCTTTTACTGGGGGGAAAGGGTGTTGGGGATGATCTCTAAGGTCAGTCCACCTCTGAAATTCTAAGTCTCCAAACATCAAGCCCAGAACATTCTAATATTGTGCACTAGTAATCACAAAGTTAAAAGCAAAACAACAAATAAGATATTGCCTCTCTACCTTCTCTTCTTTACAGTATTCCTTTTTTTATGCCATAAATCCCACTCACTCTCCATCTTCCACTGCCTACATAGAATGAAGTAGAAGAGGAAGTAGAAACTTCGGGTTAGGATGACACCATATAAGTTCATAAAGAAGACCAGCTCTGTCACATGCTATCAGAACTTTAAAGGAACACCAGATAGAGCAGTAATAAAAAGTCAAAAAGAAACAGCAATATGATCTGTCATTCATCTTAGGGCTATAGAAGAGGCTGGTTCAAAGTTTAAAGGGGGTAGCAGGAAGAATGGGGAAGAGGAATTCTATTGAAGCAATACAGGTAAATAAGAACAGAGGGCTGTGGAGAATCTCCAGGAGGGTTGGAAAGCGAACTAGAAATCAGCAAGGCATTCTGTGCCAGATGGTCCAGAAGATAGAAGTCAGTAGAAAGGCCAGAGAAGGCTGATGTTCAAATAGGAGACTGATAGACAGGTATGCTTTTGGAACCCTACTGGGATCACAGAGGGAATTAAGAAGGGTAATTACAGGGCCTATATGATTTCCTTATGATATGTTGTTTTTTGTTTTTTTTTTTAAAAAAAGAAGGGAAAGGGAACATATTAAGGAAGAAATGAGGAAAGTGGGAACAAAATTTAGTATTCCTCATAATTGGAGCTAGTGATTAAAATGATACACTAACAGAGAAGAAAGGTTATGAAGAGCAGAAATCCCATGATTCTCACACTTAAGGTGATTTAAAAAAAATATTTAACAAATAGAGACGTTTCTATAGAAATACACTAAATTAGATATGGAAAGAAGCAGGTCCAGGGAGAGAGAGGGCAGAATAAAAGAGGGAACACTCAAAATTGAAATAAATTTTGACATGGAAGAACAGATCATAAAGGAGAAATTAAGATAACTTACAAAAGCATGAAGAAAGTAGAAGAAACAACATATATGTTAGAAGAGAAAGGATAGTGGAGTTGGAGCAAAAAAAACTGCAATTGTAGATTTTTCTTTTCATAAGAATATTTTTTTTCTGATATCTACATTTTATCAGAATTACTCCCAGCATAAGTACTTATCTACTTTACCAGAGAACTATCTTATAAACCAACCCTTTTAAAGAAAGAGTGGGGAAAAAAAGAAAAAAAATCAGCAAAACCTATGAATTCACCTGAAACTATATATAGTAATTGTAGGCTAATACTGTTGTCATTTCCTTCTTTTTAACAACCCTCTCCTTTGCAGTGAGGACGCTGGGGACAAAATGCCCAAAAATATGAATTACAGAGGATGGAATGGAAATCCACAGTTGATAAGCATAACTATAAATCTAAATGGGATTCACTCACCTATAAAATTGAGGAGGTTGGAAGAATGACCTAAAAAGAAAAATCTAACAATATGTTGTTTATAAGAAATACAAAGATATAAAATGAAGGATTGGGTTGGTTCTACACTGTGTCAATTGGATAAAAAAAGGTAGAGTTGCAAATTACACTCATGCAAGGAAATAATTGAAATAGAAAAAAGAGCAAAGTCAATATGCCTACCATAGATAATGAAATAGCATGAAAAGGGACTAAAATTATGATTTCATTGATATAAAATAAAACTATATAAAGAAAGATTTCCTCATATGAGGAAAACCCATCTCTACCAATTCAGAGCAGCAAGTTCTCTTTAATTTAAAGTATTAAAAAACTTCCTAGAGTACTAAGAGGTTGAAAGTAAGTTTTCCAGAATTGCACATCCAGGATGTTAAAAAAAAATCTACTTAGACCTTCTTAACACTGAGGCCAGTTTTTTTAACCACTAAGTCATAGATTTTAACACACACACACACACATATTGTCAGGCTGTGCATATATATTTGATACTTAACCTATATGCATTGAATGGAATATTATCTAAATAAATACAGGAAAAGCTAATTAAAGCAGAGAGAAATAGGTAGCAAAACTATTATATTTTCAGACCCTAGTATTTCCTTTTCAGACCAAGAAAACTCTAAAAAAAAATAAACAATAAAAACCTTAAAACCCTGAATATAAATTAAAAATAGATATGACATATCATGCAATCTCTCAATTGGAATTTAAAAGAATCTACATATATCTCAGTTATGTACTGATTATGTCTTAGAGTGGAAAAAAAGAAAAACAAAAAAACCACTTACGTGAATATAGATGAGCAACTCCTCACCTTCATGTAAAAATGAATAGATTCTGAATGAACCTCTAACATGTAGCCCATTGCACAGGGTATCTTAATATAGTGCATCAATAGCTCAAGCTTAAAGGTAAAAGGAATGAATTTGTCTTAGATATATAGATTGATTTCCTACACACACACTCATGCATGCACACATGTGTGCATAAAGTCTAGGGGCTAGACCTAAATATAATGATGATTTCTATGAGTTATCAGAAATATCAGTAGACTGACTATTCAAATTATGCACTAGTGATTTCCAAGTCTCTGAATCATTAATATATGGAACTTGGACCTTTTACCCACTTATGTCTTTCAAAATATAATGATATTAAATAATTTCCAAGTTTAATAGAACTCAGTAGTATAGTTGCTATGTGTTGATGAGCAAATAACTTTGCCACTGGTTTCGCATGGTCTATTAATGCTCTTGTGAAATTTCTTTTCTCTCTAGAGTTAGAGACTTACCTATTAGGAAGTGATAGTTCTCATTATTACTTCAAGAGATGCTTAAGGATCAAAGTCTCGAAGTTCTGGCATAGTTTATTCATCAAGGCATAAAGTCTGTTTCTACCATTAAAAAAGAGGCCTAGAAGCAGAGAAGAACAAAAGAGAGGGAAGATAAGTACAAATGAAAACAGTGGAAGAAAATTGAATTTATCTAAAGTAACATGCATGAACTGGCTTTTGTGCTATTATCTATTAATACTATTGTCTATTACAAGTAGATAGACATCACATGGCTTGATTTATAGCCCATTTAGAATTAGATTGAAGAGAAAAAAAAGTCCTGAAATCTATAAAGGGAAACATTTCAGAGTAAAAAGGTTTTATGCTGATGGAATTAGAAGGCAAAAACGATCACCAAATAAAAGGTCTATATGGAAGTGAAAATCATTCATCATTGAGTATGTAAAGTAGTCCAGTAATAAAAAATTCAGGTTTGTCTATATCAGAATGTATCATGTCAGAGCAGTTCCAAGTCAGTCATAAGGACATCTTTCTGTTGAGCTAATTATGACAACATATTTGCATGTATTCAGATAGAAAATATTGGAGATTTTTAAAAATGCCTCAGTGTCTATTAACTATTTAATGAAAAGATGCTCAGAAGAACTTACATACCCTCAAAATCTAGGTCAAGATACATGAAATCAAAATACTTTTCTATTTCATTCATGATGAATAATTCACCCTTTAGTCTCATTTTTCTAATATTTTCAGACCAATTCCTCAGTTGGTTTGATGATGACTCCTTTTATTCATGAAATGAATGGAAGAGTCACTAGCTTCATTCCAGTAACTTCAATATTTGATCAGGATGATTCAGACATTATTGATCAATATCTGTCAAGAAGAAGGCAGAAATGTTTGGATGATCTACGTATCCATACTGTCCAAGGCATTCTTGCAAAGGCCAACATTACTCTTTATGTTTCCTAGATATAGGGAGATGGGGGTTTCAAATGAACATTATATACTCAATTAAAATTTATTTCTATCTGCTGAATGTCTGGCTAAATCCTCACTATACAACCTTTTTTCACATTAGTTAATAGAACTGGTTGGAAAGGACCCTAGAGGTCTAGTTCAACATTTTTGTTTTAGAGATAGAAAAACTGAGGCACGGAGAGAATAATAACTTGCCCAAGGTCACATATCTAGCAAATGGCAGAGCTGAGACTGAACACAAGTCCTGTGACTCTAGATCCAGCAAACCTTCTACTTTGTCACACCCCTTGTTAACTTCCCTTTGCATATACTTTATGCAGCTTAATTGACCAATCTATTACAAACTTTTGAAGACATTCCATTTCTGTGCCTTTACTTATTAGGCTGTGTATCCATCATAGCTAGCATGTACTTCTTCCAATCCCTAACTTCTTTCAAGATATGAACCCTTGCTGATGCCCTCTGTTGCTAGCCCCCCACTAAATAATTTCTATTTATTATGTAAATGTGTTACACTTAAATATGTTGTTTCCCCACCCTACCCCCTCATCCCCTATCCCCAAAAAGGAAGCTTTATGAACTAGAAACTGTTTCATTTTGACTAACTTTTGGTATTCCTCTCTGCCTAATACGTAATAAGCCCTTAATAAATGTTTTGCAGATGGTTGTATGAATGTTCTAATTTATATCTGGATGACCCAAACCAATAAATAATAAAATTTACAAATAATAATTCCTTTGAATTTCTATAAAATATAAGGAATGACCTAAAAGTATTATATACTTGCAGAAAACCAGATACATTTCTGCAGTTTTACTTGCCTATTATGCCATCATTAAATATATATATATTTCCTTCTGGAATTCTGAAATCTACTGAAAATGAATAGTAATTCAGTCGACATCAGAAATAGGTTGGGCCATAATAGACTGTATGAGAGTTGAACAGCTGGAAAGAACTGTAATTCCACCTGCCATGCCTGGCTGCTACTCTTGGCACCTTCCACTCTGGCATGTCAAATTTCAGTGTAGAGTGTGGGTGCTATGGCAAGATCTATGTTCATGGAAGTTCCTTTGACTCAGAAGGCTCTAGTCTCCAAGCTGACATTATGAATTAAGGTCAGTCTCAGAAGCTCTAGTGAGGAGAGGCATTATTTAGGCACTAGAGCTAAATCATTTCCTAGGGCATTGCATAAAGTACTTAGTAAATCAGCCACAACTCTACACTGTTATTTCTTGATAATACAGTAAATAATCAGTAGCACCATTATAAATCAGACCCTCCAAAAGCCATAGTAGTATGAGCAGAATTTCCAACATTAAAAAAAAAGAAGATGCGCATGTAACTAAAAATGTTTTTTTCTGTAGTTCTTCTGGTATTCAGACTTGCTCACTGGTTAGTAACACCATTACAAGTTGCACTGAAAATAAATTTACAATAAATATGCAGGGAAGGACAATTTAAATGCTTGACAGCAGTTACAGTCAAGGCACACTATATTTCCTCATTCTGAAATGACTATGAACTGGAGCATCTTCTTATACTGCTGTTTTATTATCATTTAAATGTGTTTCTACCATGCAAGATGCTGGCAGTATCAGGCTACTGGGTTTTGATCATAACAGCATAACTCTACTTTTCAGCTTTGGGCCATAGCTTCTTAAAAAAAATGCTAGAAGGATAATAGGCAGATGAGGGATCACAGTATAATTAGTCTCCACAGCACAATATACATTTTTTTTCAAATATTACTTCCTGGGATGCTGATGTTGTGGTTTATTTTTTTTTAAGTTTTTGGGGCAAACACCTTTATTTTCTAATCTTTATTTACAAAAGAAGTTTAAGCCTTGTCTGTCACTATTGAAAACTTGTTTCAGTAAAGGAGTGCACATCATCATTGCAGTCCCCAAATCCTCAAAAGCTATGGAAAACTTACTCACAAATCAGAGAGAGAGAGACAGACAGAGAGAGACAGAGAGACAGAGAGAGACAGAGACAGAGAGAGACAGAGACAGAGAGAGACAGAGAGAGAGAGAG
>JAQQSW010009016.1:0-13330 GCA_028646575.1 Pseudocheirus occidentalis
AAAAAAAAAAATTACACATAAGAGGATCAGCCCTTGTGGCCCAAAGGAGACCCAGATAAGGACTAAAAACACCAGGAATGTGACAACACATATCATGCTAGAAGAAACATAATCCATAATTTGGTTCGGTTGGGCTATTTAGAAGAAGTAAGCAGCATTAATAATTGTGATAATAACCTATTATATTTGCATAATGCTTTATAACTTTCATGTGCTTTTATACTCATTATAACACCTGCCCCCCCTCACCAAGATCATTTAGGTCAGTATCATTATCCCCATTTCAGAGGTAAAGAAACTGAGGCTCATTACAGCAAAGTGAAATAGTTTACCCCAGCAAGGCAATTACAGCTGAAACTAGACAGCCAGGTCTCCTGATTTACCAAATGTTCTGGCAATTTGGCGGTGCTAAATTTCTCATCCTAAGGCAACATTTTTCCATGCAAACTAGTATCCTTTTGTGATGTCTCATTTTACACATTTAAGCATGTGTGATATATGCTCGCCACAGACTTACCTATAAACCAATAAAAATGCAAAATGTTAACCAACAGCTCCTAAATTTCCTCTTTATAGTTATAGCTGTAGATGAAATAATAGTCTTAAAGACTCGAATTAGGAAATAATCTCGAAAAAAGAATTTCCCCAAAGCAATACTCATTTGTCTACCTGGATGTCCCCTCCAATAAAATCTCCAGTTGAGCAAGTCTGGAATGAAAGAGGCCATTTTTTTTTCTCCTAAACCTTCCCCTCATCCAAACTTTCCCATTCCTGTTGAGACCATCATCATCCTCTAAGCCACCTAGGTTCATAATCTCAAAACTGCTGTTGAGTCTTCCCTCTCCCCACATTCAAATCTATTGCAAAGTCCTGCCAATTCTACCTTCAAAACATCTCATGTTTCTCTGGCCATTCCTTTGCATTCATGTAGCTATCACCCTCATTCAGGCCTTAATTACCTCTTATGATCTTCATCAGTCTATTTGGTACCAGGCTATTTTTTTTTCCAATCAGTTGTACAGCTGCAAAAATAATCTTCCTAAAAAGTACATCTGACCATGATATTCTCAAAACAAGCCTCCTTAGTCTGGCATTTAAGGCCTACCATAATCTAGTTCCAATTTAGTTTTCCAGTTTCAATTCAAATATCCTTTAGTCACTATACGATCCTGCCAAAGAGGGAAGTCAGTCTGTCAACAAGGATTTAGATTTTACCACGTGCTGGCACTGTGCTTGATATCAGTAATTCAAAGAAACACGGAAATAAGTCTCTCTTCAAGTAGCTCTGTTCTAATGGGAGAAACAATGTGAAAATGGCTATGTATGCACAAGATATATACAGGGTAAATAAATAAAGATAATCTCTAAGGGAAGGCACAAGAAAAGAGGAGAACAAGAAAAACCTTCTGGCAAAGGTGGCATTTGATTTGAATCTTGAAAGAAGGCAGGAAAGCTAAGAGACAGAGGTGAGGAGAGGCAGCATTCCAGGCATTTGGGGTCAACCAGCATAGGAGGTAGGAAATGGGTCTGTTGTATGCATGGAACAGCATGAAGGCAAAACAGTAGTTTGTGGAGACAAATTATCTGTAATAAGATTGGAAAGGCAGGAAGAGGTAGATGATCACTTGGTAGAGAAATTATAAAGGAGATTTCTATGCTCTAGTCCATCTCCCACCTCCATGAATGTGCCAAAAGAATGCCCCTTCTCACCTTTACCTGCTAGAATCAGGATGTCATTTCTGTTCAGGCTCCCCCACATCCATAAAGCATTCCCTGACATCCTCCCCCAGGTGTTAATGTTGCCTACCTTAAATTACATTTACTTAACTGTGCACATGTGGTACCTTGCTTGTAGAATGTAACTTCCTCAAAAGCAGAGCCTTTTTTTGGTAAATCTATATCCCCTGTGCTTAGAACTGTGCCTTACACATGAAAGGTACTTAAAACTTCTGTGTTGAACAGAATTCCAAATAATTGCTAGACCTATGTAATGTTTTTCCCTTTATCTAGAATTCTCTTCTTCCTTCAATCACTTGCTAAATTCTTATCCATCCTTAAAAACCCATTTCAAACATTGCCCTCTATATGTAACTATACCTGCCGTGATAGCCTAGCAGGAAATAAAGAAAAGGTGAAGGAAAGGCGGCCTTAGCAACCTATGCAAAACAAGATCTCCTGTCTCCTAGACCAGTGAATTGTTGATACACCACACTGCCCACCCTACTCATTTTTATGTACCTACTTCCTTAATGATGGAATCTCAGAGCAGGAAGAGACCTTACAGTCTATATATAGTCCAATCTCCCTCCAAGTATAGAAATCTCCTTTGTAGTTTCCCTACCAAGTGATCTTCCACCTCTTCCTGCCTTTCCATCTTATTACAGATAACTTTTCTCCACAAACTACAATTCTGCCTTCACCCTGTTTCATGTACACAACAGTCCCATTTCCCACCTCCTATACTGGCCCGCCCCAAATGCATAGAATGCTCTCTCCTCACCTTTGCCTCTTAACTTTCCTGCCTTCCTTCAAGACTCAAATCAAATGCCACCTTTGCCAGAAGGTTTTTCTTGTTCTCCTCTTTTCCTGTACCTTCCCTTAAGGATTAACTTCATTTATTTACCCTGCATATATATTTGCACACACACAGCTATCTTCATGTTTTTTCTCCCATAAGAATGTGAGCTACTTGAGAAGAGGGACTGTATTTCTGCTTTTCTTTGAATTTCCAGCGCTGAGCACAGTGCCTGGCACGTAGTAAAACCTAAATCCTAGTTGACAGACTGACTTCCCTCTGAAACCACAAAGAAGTCTGTTCCTTCTTTCACATGACAAGTCTCCAAGATAACTGAAGGTAGTGTCCTTGCAAAGTTCTCTTTTCCAGGTTAAACAATTCCTGGTATTGTTTCCTTGTCTGCCTCTGACTCTTTGTGCACATCATTCCCTTCCCCTTATTTCCACCGCCATAAATCCCAACTCAAATCCAACCTCTTTTGTGAAGCCATCCTTCGTTCCAGCCCAGTCCTCAGCCAGGAATGATCTCTTCTAGGGTTAAAACTGAACTCCTGTGGCTTTCTTCTGATGATTGAGTGCTTCTGATGCTGCTTCCTATCAGTTATTTGCATTATTCCCACCGATCCGCCATCACCACAAGTGACTGTGAGCTGTTTGAGGGCAGGGACTGGGTTTTAGCCATCCCTTTATGCGCCCCTCCCCCACCCCAGTCCCCAACAGAAGACTTTGTACATAATGGATGCAGGATGAGTATTCATTGATTTATGTGAATAGAGTGAGCTGAGTCTGAAATGTGCAGATAGAGGGATTATGAAGATGAGAGGCAGAAACCACAGTCAGTAGCTGAGATCTAAAAAATCTGGCAAACACAGGTGACAGTGAACTGTTGAATCCAAAATTCTGTCTGCACAATAGAAAACCAGGTATAGTCCAACCTGGGAAGAGACACGTCCAGGAGCTCCTGGCTCTTGACCAGAATGGAAGATTTGGCTTCCACACAGGTGACTAATCCAAATTTGCCAAGAGGCAGCAGTGTCTTTGTATTATGGAACCTCCATAGCATGATGTTTTAGTCACCTTAACACCTGGAGAAGAGGGATTATAGAAATACTTTCTCTCAAGATGACTGCCTCAGCTCCCCAGGGAGAATAGCTTCCATTCTAAATGCCATTCCTCTTCAGCTATTACAAAGGAACAACTTTTCTTCAGTGAAAATCCTCAAGATGCTGTCAAATAAGAAGGAAGAGGATATATTGGGGGAGAGGGGGACTAGTAGTAACTGTGATAGAAATTAACAGGGTTTATTAGAAGCATCAGAGATTAAAGGAGTATTTGAAATCTAGACCAGGGTTTCTTAACCTTTTTTTGTATCCTGGACCACTTTGGTAGTCTAGTGAAATCTATGGATCCCTTCTATAAATAATGTTTTCAAATGCACAGAATCACATAAAAGCCAATTACATTGAAATAAAGATATAAATTTCCCATTCACATTCACAGACTTTTTGAAATTAAGGGGAAGAATCCATGAATCCCAGGTAAAGACCCCCTGTCCAAGAAGTCTAAAATCCTAAAGACATGATATTATCAAAGTAGACACCTAAGTAGTCCATACAAGTAGTCAAACAGGCTACACAAACTTTCTGGGAACATCTGGGGACAAAGTTTTCCTTTAACATACCAGGAGGAAAAATATATCCACAGAGTAATCAGGCTGGAAAAGACCTTGGGGAACATTGAACCTAGGCTTTTCATTTTACAGGTCAGGAATCTTAGGCCAGAAAGTCTAAATTCCTGAGATCACGACATTAAACTAAATCAACTTCTCTACATTTACTGAAGTACAAAGCTCTCCCCACTATTACACAGTTCTTTCTGTGATGAAGGATTGTAAAGCAAATCATTTGAGAGAAGCTGCAAGAAATATATATATGAAATGTATAAAGTATTCTGGGGATCAGTCTTATCAAACTATACTCAATAGCTATATAGAAACAATTACAAAACAGTCTTTAAAGAAATCAAGAGCAAATTAAATAATTGGAGTAATAGTCAGTGCTCATGGCTGGGTTTGGCCAATATAATAAAAATGGCAATTCTGCCAATATTAATTTATAGACAGTACTATATCAGTAAAATTACCTAGAATTTATGTTAAAAAGCTAATAATAACAAAGTTCATTTTTAGGAAAAAAGAATCTAAAATGTCAAGGGAAATAAATTATTTAAACATAGGAATGAAGGAAGAATAGCATAGCCAGACTCAAACCATACTATAAAGAAATAACCATCAAAACTATTTAGTACTGGTTTAAAAATTTAAACTAAGTGAAAGGAACAGACCAGACATTGAAAAATGAGAAATAACAACTCAATAAACTAGTGTTAAATAAATGAACAAACAAATAAATGAATAAAGAAATAAATGAATCAATCAATCAATAGCCTGAGAAAGAATTCCCTATCTGACAAGAAAAACTAGGAAAAAATAGGTTTAGACCAACAACTCATACTATATGCAACCATAAACTCAAACTGAATATATGACTTGAATATTAAAAACGACAGGATGGTAGGATCATAAGTGTAAAGTTGAAATGAACCTTAGAAGTCATCTACTCTCCCTCCTACATATGACAGATGAGGAAATTGAGTCACAGAGAGGCTTTGCTGATTTGTCCAAGATCACACAGCCATTACACGCCTAAGTTAGAATTTGAACACAGGCTTCTTGACTTTAAGGTCAATGCTCTGTTCATGACATAGAACTACATCAAAATTGCTTGTTCTCTTATAATTTCCCCCCTGTTTTCCTTGTGCAAATTTTTGGAAACTTTCCAGACCTTGGTCCATTTCTACATCCTCTGTAAAGCGTCTCAGATACTCTTGGTCTCTTCTCTGATCTCCTCTACCATTTGCAAGGGGTGCACTGCATCAGGTGGCATTTCTAAGCTTTGCCTTGGGTTATTTCTTATTTTAACTTCTTTTTCTCACCAGCTAGACTGCAGGCTCTTCGGAGGCATCTTTCTCTTCTTAAAACAAGGTCTGGCATTTGGTCAATGCTCAGTAAATAGCAGTGCCCGGCACATTTAGACTCTTAAATATTTACTGACTAATTAGCCAAAGTAAACTATTGAACTAAATTATGACATTTAATTTCTGAATGCTCTTTGAAGACAGAAGTGAAAGCAGTGACAAATCTGATAACACATCTTGAACTACCCTGATAGTTTTCCTATTTGGTGAGAGTGGAGAAGAAATAAGCATTGATTAAGCACCTCCTATATTCCAGGGACTATACTAAAGACTTTATTAGTATTATGTCATTGGATCTTCACAACAACCCCGCGAGGTAGGTGCTATTATTACTCCCCTTTTGCCCCTGAGAAACTGAAGCTGAGGAAAGTTAAATGACTTGCCCAAGGTCACATAGCTCACATGTATCTAGGGTCAAATTTGAACTCAGGACTTCCTGACTCCAGGTTCAGCTCTCAGCAAACTATAGAGCTACCTAGCCGCCACTGGTAGATTCTTAGGGATGAATGAGTGATCAATAGTTGTTCAGTCATGACTCTTTGTGACCCGTTTGGGGTTTTCTTAGCAGAGATACTGTAGTGCTTTGCCATCTCCTTCTCCAGTTCATTTTACAGATGGGGAAACTGAGAGGAACAGGGTTAAGTGACTTGCCCAGGGTCACATAGCTAGCAAGTGTTTGAAGCCAGATTTGAACTTAGGTCTTTCTGATTCCAGGTCTGGCACTCTACTCCCTGCCCTATCTAGCCACCCTGAGTGATCAATCAGAGACAAAGAAATGATCATATGCATTCAGAGATTTGTGGAAGTTATAATAGGAAAGAGCCTCTCGTTACAAAAATAATACAAGCAGCTCATTTCTATGCTACTTCATGGGTTACAAAGCACTTTCATCACTATAAATTTGGGAGGTAAACAGTATGAATAGCATCATCCCTGTTGCATAAATAAGGAAGTGAAGGGTCCGAGAAGTTCAGTAGTGTGCCAGTTAATGAGACAGAATCAACACTTTAACTCAGAATATCTGGGACCTGCCTGTAAAAAGTAATGTTTCCAAGGTAATACGGCTAGCTCCAGAGTCAGGATTAGAACTCAGGGCTCTTGCTTGCAGTACTTCTCATTATGACACCATGACTACAGACTTTTAAAGTATTTACTGACCTGCCCCTATGTGTTTATCATTCTGCTTGGTGCCAAAGATGAAGAAAAAAGGCTCCGCCCTAAAGAAGCATCTGCTACTCACTGGAGAGACAGAATACACACATGAAACAATTAGTAAACAATATTAGTCAATGTAAATGGATAATTAAGTGCTAAATTGATTTGTGAAAATGATGTAAGTGCTGTCAGAGTCCTAAGGCAGGGAGAAATATTGAGATAGATGTAAGGTAGCCAGAGATCATAGGACCTCCAACAATGGAACTGAAAGGGGCCTTAGTAGTCATTGGGTCCAACTTTCTTACTTTACAGATAAGGAAACTGAAGCATATAAAGGTCCAGATATTTGCCTGGGCTCACATGGTTAGTCGGGTCTGAAACAAGATTCAAACATAGTTCTTTCTCACCCCAACCCAGCCAGCCCCTTACCCTCTAGACCATGTGTCCTGTTAGAGAAGGCTTCATGGAAGACGTGGGCCCAAGCCTTGAGGAATGGGTAGGATCTGTACAGGGAGAGGGGAAGAGGAAGGTGCAGGAAGTATTCCAGGGGACGGGAATGAGCCTGGAGTCTATGGAACAACAATGCAACTCAGGGAATTACAGTCACAGAGGAACTAATTTGTAAAAGGAGTTGAAGGAGTGAATCAACAAGAAAATAAACAAAAATAGATCCATAAAACAGCTTTCTCACTTGCCTCACAGGACATTCTCATCATTCATGGCAAGGAGAAATGGAGCAATAACCCAGGCTGAATACCTCAGAATGAAATCGGTAGCACCTGACTCCTCCTCTGGAGCTTTCAACTCTATAAATCTACAGTTTTTGGCAAAAACCAAGCTTGCCCAGCCCACAGGTGTCATATGTTCATTTATCAGACCTATCAGGTAGTCTTTCCTACTGTTTAAGGGGGGGATGGAGTCGGGGAAGGAGTATGTGTTTGGTATTTTTTTTAATTAAATGTTTTTAACTTGAACTTTCCTTCCCACCCCTACCTTTTATTCCCATCTCCAAAATTGTTTCTCTGCCTGACCTCATAAAGTAAATGGGAGACAAAATTATATCTCCCAAAAAAAGAAACTTATTCATCTCCAACGAACCAATCAGGATATGCATTCACGCACTCTGACAAGCTCTACAAAGGTGAATTGGTTCCCTAAATCTCTGCCAGTAATTTGCAATAATGGGGCTGTTTTCCTGCAAGACTCACTTGAGGACATCAAGGCTTTGCCTAAGTATTAGAGTCCTTAGTACTTAGCACTGTACTACTCCAGCAGCAAGCATCTTAAAGCTACCTTTACTGAAGTACAAATGCTCAGGAGAAACATTGGAAAAAATTTAAAAAAAGTGTTGTCTTTGTTTTTATGCTATAACCACCTACACTTAGGACAAGGAAGAAGAAAGAAGGTGTTAAGGTAAGTGCTGTTCTCCCCCATTTTACAGACGGATAAACTAATTTCATGCAATTTACCAAAAGCATCAATGACTTACTCAGAGTCACTTAGTGAGATAGTGTCTAGTCACAGTTAGAACTAGAAATCAGACCTCTTGACCCCCTAGAAAAAATTCTTTTTACCACATCTCCTTCCATTCAATATGCATTGGTCTTCTATGCCCAGGACAACAAATTGTACTCACTTGATGATCATTGTCAATAATAATAACTGGCATAAATAACTGGCTCTAATATTTACAAAGCACGTTATACACATTATCTTACTTAACTGAGGGGGGAAGCTAAGCTGATAGCAAAGTCCCTGTCCTCAGGCAGTATATCTTCTACTAAACCGGACAAGATAAATGTGATTAAAGAACAGTAATCCCCAATCATGGGATTTCCTCCAGATTGGATACTTTCTTTCACTTAAATTCTTTAAAGATGCATTATTTCTTCAATGTGAGTACTTCCTTTTCCAAATACATTTAATTACCCTTCTAAAATATAGTGCACAGTCCTTAAGGATTGTTGTGACTAAAAATAATTCATTATCCTCCAACCAGCTAGTGATAAACTTTTCTGAACTTAGTTACACCTATCCTTGGACAACAGATACAAGTTTATCCATTGTTCCATATTCAAAGTCTTTTCTACTTGGCAGGACCTACAGAATTTTGTGCTCTGTTAGCATTGTTTGCAAGACCCCAAGGTCATTAGTGCCCCAACATGGTATTTTGAGGGGCACTGTGGTATAAAGTGCAAGACTTGGAGTTAGGAAGATCAAGGTTCAAATCCTGCCTCTGATACTTAATAGTTGTGTGACCATGAACTACTCAACCTCTATGAGTCCCAATTTCCATATCTGTAATATATAGAAAATATATACATAATAAAATAATATACAATATATAAATAATTACATAAAATACTCAATATAATAAGTTTGACAGCACCTACCACACTCACAGTGCTATTGTGAGGCTCATTGAGATAGGACATATAAACCTTAAAACACAGTGTAAAGCAGATATTGATGTTATGTCTGGTGCAGGGGAAAAATTTCTGGATAGGATATCAGACAACCTGAATTGCAATCCCAGACCTGTCACTTGTGTGACCTTGGGAAGTCATTTAACCTCTCTGACGCTCAGTCTCCTCATCTGTAAAAATGAACACAACTAGACTAGATGCCTTCTGGGGCTACTTCCAGCTCTAAATACATAATCTGATGATGATTATTATTCATATTATATCAGGAAGGAGAAAAAATCTAATATTTAGCTGAATACACTGAAATTCCTTAAGCTGAGCCATCTCTCCACAGAACATTTGTTAATGCCCAAAAGGAAAGACTTTCTCTCCATTTTATAAGGTTAAAAAAAACACTATAAGCATGAATTAAAATTAAACTCTTCCTTGTAATCACAGCTAATAATAACAATTTCAGCTGATATTTATGTTGTTTACATGCATTTGCTACATGCCATCAAATTCTATTCTCATAACAACACTGTGAAAAAGGGTATTATTATGTCTCTTTCTTCAAATCACCAGCCCCCTCACCATCACCCCTACTTCCTCAGTTATCATCCCCTCTTTCTATGGTCAACCTCTCCTTCACCAAAATCTCCACCCCTAGTTCTAGGATTACCAAACCTAAAAATTAAAGGTTTTCCTTTGACCTACCCCCTTCAGTTACAGTCTCATCATGAGTTCTCCCTTAAATTCAAAAATGAATGAAAAAGTCCTTATACCCCACTTTTCTCTCAACCCCCTGTAACTTGGCTTCCAACCTGCTATTCCAATGAAACTCTTCTTTCAAAGATCAGCAGTGAGATCACTCTTTTAAAGTATTTATTATTGCTACCACTCACTGAGAACATTTAAAAACAAATGAAGCTTTCAATATACAGGGTCACAGTCACGGAGTAACAAATTCCTACATTAGCCATTTCAAAAATGTATGTCTCTTTCTGCACTATAAGTTCATTACCTATGAGGAGGTGAGTGATATATTTCATGTTCATTCTTTTGGACTCTATCATGAATCATCACCAAGATAACTCAATCACCAAAGCAGATGACTTGAATTGTCTTTTCCTGCTTTCATTCTATTTGCCCTCTTAACATTTTTCCACACTATTGACCACCTTCTCCTACTGGATAATCTCTCCTGCCTCAGATGGAGATACAATATTCTCCTGGTGTTCCTCTTGCCTTGCTAATCAATGCTTCTCTGTCCCTTTTATTGGCAGCCTCATTCATATTACCACTTAACATGGGTGTTCCTTCAAATATGTGTCCTTGGCCCTCTTCTCTTATTTCTCTACATTCTCTCCCTTAGGTAAGAATTTGCCTTCATGGCCTCAACTCTTATTTCTATGTAGCTGACTCCAAGAGCAACTAAGTGGTACATAAAATGGGATGGCTGGATTCCTTTAAGCTCCTTTACAGTTCTAAATATATGTTATATCCAATCACACTTACCTGATCCCATTGGTGCTATCATCACAATCTCTTATATCTCCCTAATTCCATTTCCACTGCCTTTGTACAAGCCTTTATTACCATCCACTAAGTCCATATCAACAGCCTCTTAACCAATCTTCCAGACTCTACTTTTCTCCATTCAATAAATCCACCATTCATATCACTGCCAGACTAAGCTTCCTCATGCAATGATCTGTTCCTGTCATTGTCTGCTCAGAAATCTTCAGTAGCTTCATATTCTCCCTTGCCTCCTAGAACATTTTCATCACTCACAGTAAAAAGAAATGGAGCAATAACTTGGGCTGAATACCTCAGAATGAGATTGGCAGCACCTGACTCCTCCTTTGGAGCTTTCAACTCCATAAATCTACAGTAGCTCCCTATTGCTTACTGAATAAACTTCAAACTCATTTGACTGAAATTTGCTCCCAAATCGGGCATCACCCTACATCTTAATCTGCTGGATTATAATGCTACTTTCTACATGGCTCTAGGCTCTAGCCAAATAAGATTACCTCTGGTCCCCTGTGCCCAATACCTGAAATCCTGTCTGTCTTTTAAAACCCAAATTGCACTGTTACCTTCTCCATGTACCTTTCCTTGATCCTCCCAACCTGAACCACCTTTCACCCTGGGAATTTATATAATTACTGTTTCAAATCTTCCTAAACCACTCATTCTGACATTATTAAATAGTATAATTTTCATGGTATGGTATATTATTTATAGCATTCATAATCTAGTAAGGAGGTGAGGGATCGTGTCTCATCTAAACTTGGGGTATTTCCCATGCTTTTTAGCCCAGAGCTCTGCACACAGTAGACTTAATAAATGTTTATTGAATTGAACCTCCATTTACAAATGAAGAAACTGAGGCACAGAGGTCAGAACCAAGGCCATGTTGCTATTAAATGACAGAACCATGACTTATAACCAAATCTTCAGATTCTAAGCCCGAGACTATTTCAAGTACCCCAAAGCAAACTAAAAAAATATCAAATCACACACTCTATAATCCCATCTACTCTCCCCCCTAAAATTGATATAGGTGACATCAGCTTATAATGACTACCAGTGGTAGCTTTGAAAAAGTTGGGCGTGAAAAGATAGGAAAGATAGTTATAGAAGGAAGCCTGTGAGTGTGTATGTACATATGCTTTGAGGAGGGATTTTTAAAGGGGCAGAGGAGGTTTTAAAGCAGATTGTGTGCGTGGATATAAACCTCAGGTCTGTTCTTTTCAAATTTCTTTTCTTTTTAGCACCAACTGAAGGTAACACCTCCTTTGCCCACCTACTTACAGTCTCCCTGAATCTCTGCCCAGGCTGAAACAGCTTCAACAACCTAAGCTATCCAAAGCACAGGACCTCCCAGGCACTTATTGATTGTTATTATTGTTGTTAAGTAATTTACATTTATATCCAACTCTTTGGGACCCCATTTGGGGTTTTCTTGACAAAGATATTGAAGTGGTTTACCATTTCCTTCTCCAGCTCATTTTACAGATGAAGAAACTAAGGCAAAGGGAATTAAGTAACTTGCCCAGGGTCATACAGCTAATAAGTTTCTGAGGCCAGATTTGAACTTGGGTCCTCCTGATTCTAGGCCTGGCATTCTATCCACTGTACTATTTAGGTCCCCCATTACTGATCAGCCTTCCCCTAAGAATAGATTTCTTCTGATCCTACAGCTCAGATACTGATAGACGCACATTAACTCAACTCTGAATTCTGAAGATGAAAAGGTAGGACAAACAATGATATTACAAAACATTCTCTGACAAAACAGAAGTTTCCTAATAGATTTTACTGGAGTTGGAATTTTGAAAGAGACTTTTTTTCAGGATCCCAGGGTCATAGAATATCAATTAGAGGGAACCATTCAAACCTAACCTAAACTATGAACTACTGTCTATAATATCAGCCATCATTTCAAGAAAGCCATTGGTAGGGAACTTAATACTTATCTCAAAGCAGGGCACTTTACTTTTGAACTGCTCTAATATGGAAAAACTGTTTCTTTATATTTAACCAGAAGGATCTAACTCCAAATCTCAACTTCAGACATTTTCATTGACTGCACCTCATCATCCCTACCTCCTGGTTTTCTTCAAGTTCTAGTTAAATCTCATCTTCTACAAGAAGCCTTTTCCTGTCCCCCTTAATGTTGGTGCCTTCAGTCTGTTCATTATCCCTAACTTATCCTGTTGCTTATACATAGTTGTTTGCAGGTTCTATGAGCTCCTTGAGAGCAAGGAATGTATTGTTTTTCTTTGTATATTCAATACTTAGTACAATATCTAGCACATAGTAGATGCTTAATAAAAATGTACTGATGGGGGGTGGAGCCAAGATGGCGGCGTAGAAGCAGCAAAGCACCACAGCTCCCACACAAACATGCTAAAAAACTCATAAAATGGGATGCTAAACAGATTTTCAAGCTCCAAAACTCTCCACAAGACAGAAAGCACATCTGTTGCTAGAGGCAGCGCAGCAGGCGGGGCTCTTTGCAGCAGTCTGGGAACAGTGACCAAAACCTGGCTAGGTCAGGCCCTGGGACATCGGGTGGGGAGCCGTGTCTATAGGAGAGCAGATCAGCTGCACTGGAGGCACAGTTACCACATTTATCAGGCCAGAAGACAAAAAAGCTAAGAGAAAGGTCAGTGGATTTTGCTAACTGGGGAGGAGAAGAGCGGGTCTGG
>JAQQSW010009017.1:0-13330 GCA_028646575.1 Pseudocheirus occidentalis
TTGATACTGTGAACATTGTACTGAATCTGATTTTGTAATGGAATAAACAGAGTGTTCACTAATACTGTGTAATCCGAATCTTAAAAGCTCTTCACAGTAGCATTCTCTCAGGAATCTACTGCTGATTGGCTTTACACTCGTCTTCTGAGATGGGAAAGAAAGATAAGATGATGAATGAGGATATACAAGGGCTGAAAGAATGGGAAGAGTAGAATCAATGTGTTTTGTTCAGTTATGTCTGAGTCTTCATGACCTTATGGACCATACTGCCCATGGGGTTTTCTTGGCAAAGACCCTGGAGTGGTATGCCATTTTTTTTTACAGTAGATTGAGTCAAACAGAGGTCAAGTGACTCGCCCAGGGTCACATAGCTAGTAAATGTCTGAGGCTGAATTTGAACTGAGGTCTTTCTGACTCCAAGCCCAGCACTCTATCCACCAAGCCACCTAGAGTCAATGTAGACAGCAGCCAAATGGCTCTGATCTTAAGACCGTTTGGAGGAAAGATCATCAGCTGAGAATTAGGGGAAAGGAGAGGATGTGGGGCCTTAAAGCGAAGAATCTCAGAGCTCTGCTCTCCATCTGCAGTCCACTTGCTTTAGCTCCACTGAACAAGACGGCCCTCTCAGGACAGACTCATCATTTCTAGTCTCATCAGCTGCTCGCTCAGCATTGGATACTCCAGTGCCTTCCCACCACCCTTGGTCTCCTCTGACCTCTGATTGGAAGGCTAGAGTATGGCACACTAAACTCCTCCCAGAACATTCCTTGATAGAGGACAGAAATTGGACTTTTAGCTCACGTCACTTTCCATTCGCTGCTCTGTTTGATTTTCAACCTCACAGAACAACGGGGAATCCTTTTGTCTCTTCGCCCACACTTTCCAGCTTCCTTTTGCAAGTTGCCTTTCCCCATTATAGCATAGGCTCTTGGAAGAGCATATACATGTGTGCACACAAGCATGTGTGTGTGTGTGTGTGTGTGTGTGTGTGTATAACGAACATTAACGCTGAATGCTTACTTGTTGGTGAACTGATATTTTCATCAGGAATAACAATTAAGGCCACAGTTCTATTGTTTGAGACCTCTATCTCCTTTCCTTATTTCAGACTTAGGAAAACTTTTCATCTTTAGGCCTGTATTATTTCTACAAGTGTAGAAGATTTTTTTCAAAACTTGCCCACTGTATTTCCATAATCAAATTTGTGAGTTCTTGTGGTATCTGCAATCTAGCTTATCTGGGCCTGCTGACCTGGGTTCATTGATAGCCACTAGGTGCTTGGAACCCTGACTGTAGGAATTATGACAAAGAATAAATTAAGAAATGAAGATTTTCTCTGCCAAGGCCTGAAATTATTATTCTCTTTTTCTAGCCATGGCCCTATGCTTTCTTGAAGCTCCTCTAACACTCCCATCTTCTCTGAGTCTTCCTGACTGCCTTGCCTTTGTCTTAGAAGGTTACAGACACTGTGATACAATGGATTTGGAGTCAGAACCTGCATGCAAAAACCCCGCCTTTGCTATTTACCATGTTGTTGTTCAGTCGCTTCCGTCACATCTGATTCTTTGTGATCCCATTGGGAGTTTTCTTGGCAAAGATACTGTCATGGTTTGCCATTTTCTTCTCCAGCTCATTTTACAGATGAGGAAACTGAGGCAAACAGGGTTAAGTAACATTCTCAGTATCACATAGCCAGTCAGTGTCTGAGGCCAAGTTTGGATTTTGAAGGGGAATCTGCCTGACTTCTCACCCAGCACTCTATCCACTTTGCCACTTATAAATGCCATTTGACCTTGTGCAACTAACTTTGTTTCTTTGGACCTCGGTTTTCTCAGCTATAAAATGGGGCAAGGGTTGAATGAACTAGATGACCTGTGAGGGTTCTTCTGATTCTAAATCAGATTCTGCATACCCCTTTCAATTTTATAGTCCAGATGGCTGGTGTGTTGCTGAGAAATACATCCCACAGGTGAAATGAGCCCGTAGCCCCCAGATGGAGTTTATAATACTCAGTGCAATCCTTTTGAAGCACAGCTGGGAAGCCAACAGCAGAGTCCAATGAACAGTAACCAAAATATGAGCACAGACAAAGCCAGCTCTAGGCAAAAATTTTAAGCAGAAATCTTTTTTTGGTTGTCCTTCACTTTGTCTATCTCTGCCAGTACTCAGTGCTCTTTCTGCCACCTGCCTAGCTATGAATTCTCTCACTCAAGGTCTTTCCCAACATCTGAAGCCTGCTCTCCTCCAAGAGCACTCTATACTCTACACCTTCCTTTCTCCCATCTACCCACCAAAGCTTACCTATTCTGGGTCTTGTTTCCCCTGGAACCTGTTCTCTGGTCTAGTCATCTGATAAACTCATCTGGGCCAATATATTACTAGATATGAATGGCTTAATAAGTAAAATAATAGTTATAATAATAATAATAATAAACATTTTATAGCACTTCAAGGTCTGCAAAGTGCCTTACAAATAGGATCTTACTTGATCCATGCAACAGTCCTAGCAGGTAGGTGCTATTATTATCCCATTTCAGAGGTGGGGAAAATGAGGCAGACAGTGGTTAAGTGACTTGCCAAGGGTCACACAATAAGTATCTAAGACAGGATTTGAACTCAGGTCTTCCTGCTTTCCTCTAGAATCAGCATTCTACCCACTATAACAGTCAACTGGCTTAACTATCCTTAGATATCATTTGTTGTGATCATCTCCTTCTGAAAACAGGAGCATGGATGAAGAGAGCAAGGCTAAGGAAGGAATGAGAAGCACTGGCTTAAGGCACTGAAGAAGATACATTGGGAAGCACCCCTCAAGTCATACTATCAAGCAATGTATGCTATGCCTAAGCATAAGCCAGGCCTTAAATTCAGGGCTGCACACCTCCAGCTGTGGGATGGAAGATGTAGTGTGTGCTCAGTCTGAGAGAACAGAAAAACAAATCCAATTTTCCAAGGAGCCTCATCAGCAATCTTCCTTGTACACTGCATAATGTGTGTCCCTACATGGTGTAATTCATTATTAGCTTTAATGACGTGATTGAATACTTCAGGAATGATGGTACAACCACTTCAGCATAGAGCTAGTTGCTAAGAATGTGTACGTTTTTAATAATGCTGAATTCTAGTTAGAAGCCAACAAGATTAAAGGGCTTTCTAAATTTCTCTGTAATGATTAAATACCAGACTGTAGTCCCTTTGCATGTCTGCATCCACAAGAGAGTGAGTTCAAAGGCAAAAAACTTTCCCAATTCAACATTCTATAAGTAAAGCCTTACCTTTGTTCTTTGCATACTAAGTCAACCATCCATGCTCAGATCTCACAAATATGAGATAAATTAAAGAAATACAATATTGATCCATATTTTATCTTCAGTCAAAAGGTTGACAATGAAGAAATGTATCTTGCAATTTTGTATCTAGGGTGGGTAGCAAGGGAAGAAATCTGGGGGGCTGAGTTCAACCGGGGTATGGATGCTGAAGAGGTTGGAGAGCCAGGGGGGAGCACTCTGGGTCAATGGCACTGTCAGTGGCTGGACTAAGCAAGAAAGAGGCAGAGGAAAGCAAAATGTTTTCCTATCCTGGGAATAAATAGTTCCATGCGGCAAATTAGACTTAGGACACATTCATATCTATCTCAGCATGTGATGTTTTAGATTTTATACTGCTTAGGAATCCTGGGTTTGATCTATTGTATGCAACTTTGCTATGTGATACAACATGTCATCTAATATCATATGACCTATGAGTTTGCTATAACATAGCAAATTCTCCTTTGTGTATTTGGTATTGTGTACTTGCATGTGACTTATATATCTGAGATAACTACCTATAATTCCACCATATACGAAGCAGCATGTTTTTTCATGTGCACCAGGAAACTCATTAATTGCTTCTGCCTTTCTGATGGGAGGTCTAGTGGGTAGGACAACAAAAACCCTCTTCCCACAGCCTCCTTTTCTCGAGGGCTCAAAATCCCAACCAGTTCCTCATTTGCTCCTGGTTGTTCTATTTGGTTTTGAATCCACCATCAACATCTTCACCTTGTCAAAGTATTGTGTAACCTCTGACACTCCTCCCAACCTCCCAGCCCATCCCATCACACTTTTCATCTTCCTTTTGTGTGTTGTATTCCCCAATGATATTGTAAACGTCTTAAGGGAAAGGATAGTCTTTTTAAAAACTTTGTATCCCCACCACTTGTCACAGTGCCTGGCACTTAATAAATGCTGTATTATGTCACTTCTACATAAACTACACTTAGATGCCTGGTCCATATTTCAGGGACCACAAATTTTTCTCTGAGAGGAGAGAGGACCAAAATGGAACAAAGGGTTTTCTGGCAGAAGCTGACAGCCTACACCACACCCATCCATCGGTTCCACTGCCTTCTGAAAATTTTTTTTATGGCTCTTCTTTAGAATACTTGTAGTTTGAAGGGGGTGGGAGGGAACAGGATAGGAAGGAGCGACATATAATCAGTCTCTCACAGTATGTCCATTGTGGAGATATTTTGCATAACTAAACATATACAGCCTGTATTGAATTGCTTGTCTTTCCAATGGGAGGGGGTGATGAGGGAGGAAGGGAAAGAATCTAGAATTTAAAGTTCTATAATCAAGTATTAAAAATATATATGTGTGTATACGTGTGTGTGTATATATATATATATATACATATATATGTATATATATATATTATTAACTACATTCAACTGGGAATTAAGATATACAGGCACTGGGGTAGGGAGATCCATCTTGCCCTACCAGAAAGTCAGAGGGGCAATGGGGGAGGATATAGGAGAGAGCAGATTGGGGGAGGGGTTATACAGTGGGATCACTGTTTTGGGCTGTTTGTGAGTGGGGGAAAGATGGGGAGAAAATTTGTAACTCAAAATCTCATGGAAATGAATAATGTAAACAAGAAAATAAATAAATGAATTTTTAAAAAAAGAATTAGAGCTAGCATTTATGCAGTGTTTTAAGGTGTGTAACATATACAGTAATAAAATCTCATTTGATTTTCACACGCACAAAAAAGAATATTTGTAGTTTCATAGTTTCAGTGGTATCTGATTCTTTGTGAACCCATTTGAGGTTAATTTGGCAAAGATACTGAAGTTGCTTGCAATTTCTTTCTCCAGCTCATTTTACAGATGAGGTAACTGAGGTAAACAGAGTTAAGTGACTTGCCATGGGTCACTCAGCTAGTAAGTGTCTGAGGCCAGAATTGAACTCAGGAAGATAGGTCTTCCTAACTCTAGGCTTAGTGCTCCATTCACTCAGCCATCCAGCAGTACTTAGTCTCCTTCACAGCCTTCCCTGCTCTCCCCACTTGTCCCCTCTCTTCTTTCTTTCCCCAAATTACTTCATATTTACTTAACTGTATACACTAAATAATCTCTATTTTTTGGAAAGCAGGAAGGCAAGGCAATTGGGCTTAAGTGACTTGTCCAAGGTCACACAGCTATTAAGTGTGTCAAATGTCTGAGGTCAAATTTGACCTCAGGTCCTCCTGATTCCAAGGCTGGTGCTCTATTCACTGTGCCACCTAGCTGCCCCACTAAATAATCTCTTTCTGAAAGAATGTAAGCCTCTTGAAGGCAATAACTATTTTTATTTCATTAGAACATGGTACCGAATACATAGTAGATATTTAATAAATAGTTGTTGAATTAAGTAGAATATAAATGCATGGGATATAGTTTTTAATATTTGAGAATATTTTCATTTAATAATTATTATTGCACCTTTAAATTTTAAATGTAAATTTTAATTTTAAAAGGATATTAAGTTCAAAATACTAGTGAAATATATATCACTGCAGCCATTGCCCCAGAAGAGAAGGATTATGGTTGTAATCTAACATCCACTAGTTTCCATCCTCCCCTTCCCAAAGAAGAGAGAAAAGAAAAACACACTTTTCTTTCTATATTCTCAGGAAAAAGAAAAGATGTTGACTGTTTGCATCAGTAGCCTGGTAAAGAAAGAGAGATATAGCTATGAGTCTGTCAGGAGTCAGAGAAAGGGAGAGAGAGAGACAGAGAGACAAAGAGAGAGAGACAAAGTGAGAGACAGAGACAGAGTCAGAGACAGAGTCAGAGACAGAGAGAGACAGAGACAGGGTCAGAGACAGAGACAGAGAGATGGAGACAGAGACAGAGTCAGAGACAGAGTCAAAGACAGAGACAGACAGAGACAGAGTCAGAGTCAGAGACAGAGACAGAAACAGAGACAGAGTCAGAGACAGAGAGAGACAGAGACAGAGACAGAGAGTTAGAGACAGAAAGAGAGAAAGAACAGAAATCATATGCATAGCTTGCCTATATCCCTCCCTTTACTAGTCTAGCTGAGGTGCATGTAAGAGGCCAATAACAATGATTTCTCTTACTTAGATTTCTATAGACTGCTCTTCATTTCCTCTAGGGATCTGGAGACTAAGCTAAACGTTCTTCTCCTTTCAAGTAGGGATTGTTTTATTTCTCCTATTTGTATTCTTGGTGTCTAGTTCAGTGCCTGGCACATAGTAAGTACTTAATACATCCAATCTGCAACTTTTGCAGGAATAACGGTCCTAGAAAATGGTGTGAAAGTAAAAATTGTGAATGTTAATACACTGAACCTGTGGGAAATAGGTGGTTAGGGTCTCATGACCAAACAAAAACTGTAATATGTCCCTAGAGATTGCTAAAAAAAAATTGACTTTATGTGTAAATTCTTTATAACCAAATATTAATCCTGATAATATGCACTTTCCCCAACATAGTAACCATGAAATTAACAATAAATCACACAGAATAAAATTGGTAACATACAAAATATTTTTCTCACTAGTAATTCCTTTGAATCTATGAACTTTTCTGCTAACATCTTCATTTAAAAAATTAATTTCAGATAATATTCACTTTTATAAGTACCATAAACACTGTACAGCAAATAAAATTCTTAAAACTAAAACATTTTTTTAACCTGAATCTTACCTTCCACTGTGTTATATGGTAGTATGAGGACATTGTACTGTATGTTATACTGATGTAAACCTCTGTACCTTGGTCCTCCTCTGAAAAATAAGGAAGAGGTTGGGTCCTTAGTTGCTGCTATTGGAACACACCAAGACTAGTGAGGTCTTGACATGACCTCCAACACTCTATCCTTAATAGCTGCGGGATGGAGTTGGAAATCATGAAGGACACACCAGTTTAAATAAACCATCAGTGATGTTTGCTTCATGTGTCATTTGAGATCCTTAAGGGTCTCAGAGTATGGAAGTATAGCAGAGGTGAGTTGGCATTTAACCTTGAAACTAAACTCGTGATGTGATAGGGAACCTCAATGTCTCTCGCCAGCTGATCAATTATGTCAAACCACCCCAGCAAGATATCAGAAGTTCTACCAACTTGCACACATGGCACCTCTATTTTTTTCCTCTACTACACATAGCCGTGAGTGTACCTGGTTGCCAACATGAAAATGAAAATAAAGTTACTAATAAAACCATATGAATGCTTGAAGCCTCAAAAATTAAATGCTTGAAAGTTGAGGATTGATTTATTTCAAGTTCTAGACCAGATCTGACAAATGTCAATTCTACTTTGGGTAGGTTGCCCCTTTTGAAATGATAAACTGATTTTGAATTAAGGTCCTGCTCTGCAATTGAAAGTTGACTCTTTGGTTCAATCCTGTTCCCTTCAGTCATTGCTGCCCACTTCCCTGAGATCTATTGTTCTGATAGGAGCTGAGCAGTGGAGGGAAGCATATTATTATACTCTTTTACAGCTAGTTTGAGATGTTGATTTATAATAATATAAGGAGGCTCCTAAAACCATCATGGGAAAGACAGATATAGTGAGAAAGGTCTCTTCTCATTTAAAAAAAATCTATGATCTATGATTATATCACTGGAGGTTAGTAAAGAAGCCATACCAACAAGTGGGATATGATAGACAGAGGGAATGAAGTCAATATTATAGAGAAAACTCCATAGCATAGGCTTCAAGGGAGGAGCTCACATCAACAGAAAACCTGAATATGTTAACACCCTTCACTTAGTAACTGTCAAGAGCACTGAAGTATACATGTGAATCATTTTGAAACTTTAAATTATTATAGAGTATCTAATGTTCTCTGACTTCCTGTATTTCTAATAAAATTTTCTTTGATATACTGTCACTACCTTCTGCCCCTTGTTAACAACAGAGGTTGAGAAATAGTTATATTTCTCAGTGGGTCATGAGCCCTGAATCTGAAAGCATGCCACTCTCCAAACTATTATTAGTGGTTAAAAAAAGAATTTCACCAGCTTCCCAATTGATACTGTGTTACCCTGACAAATCAAAAACAGATAATTTTCAAAATTTCTTGCCTCCTATCTCCACCCCTCCCCAGCCAGACACAGTCAAAACTGGTTTATAACTATTCAAATTATAAACTGTTTGAAGGCTAGAGCAGCATTAAATGTTTCTTTTGTGTTACTCGTTTTTTATTCAGGTGAGGGTATCTTTTTGGGTCAGGATGTATAGGGCTTACCTATACTCACCTCAACAGGCCTCGGGCATCCCCGGCTCCCCTCCACTCTGGGAGAAACAGCTGCACAGAGAAACTCAAGACACAGGACTTGCTTCTAGCTTTTATTGAGAGTTCATCCTCTATCTTAGTGTGGCTGGACTGGACTGGCCTGGCTGGACTCGACTGGCCTGGCTGGACTCGACTGGCCTGGCTCCACCAAACTGCCCTGCCTCCGAGTAACCTCTATTTAAGTCCTTTCTCCAGGGCCCCTTAGGGCCTTCCCCTGGCCTTGCCCTCCACACAGAGCCAATGTGTCTCACCCCGAAGGCGGAGAGATTATTCTGCTTATTGTAAGCAGGTGCAGCCTTTTCATTCTGCCTCCAGGTGATCGACCACGTGTACTCCTGTTAGCTGAGGATCTGTTCAACCCGTCCATCTTACGTGGAGTATCAACGACCCTCTTTAGGAGTCTCCTCCCCACGTGAGGTATCAGAGACCTAACACTTTTGTATTTAGGTAATTGGTAACAGAATCTTAGATTTGGACAAGATTTGTCATTTAATCCAACCAAAGTCCACATTTTTAGGGATTAGGAAACTAAAGAACAGGGAGGTTAAGTGACTTGTCCAAAGTTACACAGAGATTTATTGAAGAAACAGGACTACAAGTGTTTACTTGGCACAAGGTTGAAAGAATTGCAGGCTGCCAGTAAATACTTGTGAGATGGAATTAAATTGAAGTTTGAGATTATTACTCAAGAATTTTCCTCTATTTGTTAATGACCAAGTCAATGTGACTACAAAGATGAAAGGGCCAAGGCATGTCATTTATTATTAGCAAGATTGGTTCACATATTGAAGGAATTATTCCATTAAGATCCTTCAAACAGGGTTCATAATGAGTAGCGGACAACGGAATGATAGGGAAGTTGAAGCAGTTGATATTATACCTCGCTGCTTTGACAAGGGGAGTAGCCAGAAGGAAAGATGGAAAATTTTGCTACATACTCTGTTCTACTTAGACTACATCATATAATATTCAATTCTAAACACAATATTTGAGAGAGAATATTGAAAAACTAGAATACATCCAAAAGTGGGCAACCAGGTTGCTGCCATTAATGGAGAGTATGCCAAGCAAACCTGAGTTAAAGAACTAAGAACGCTTACAAGAGAAGATTCATTGAGGACATAATGGATGTCTAATATTGATTGGGATGTTCTCCTTAGACCAGAGGGCAGAGCTAGGAGTTATGGGTAAGTTGCAAAGAGGTGAATTTAGGTATGCCATAAGAGGAAGGATCCTAAAAAAAAAAATAGTGATCTCCAAAAGTGAACTTGGCTCCTTCAAGTTCAGTAGTGAGGGATCTTCCACACAGGATGTCTTTGAAGTGAAACTTATCAAATATATTGTAGATGGAATTCCTATATTGCTATAGGTTAGATTGGATGGCTTCTGAGAGTCTTTCCAGCTCTTGGATTCTGAGATAATAAATGCACAGTTGTATTCTTACTTTTGAATTTGGGAAGGTCAGAAACTGTTGTGGAGAACTCAGAGATACTTTCTTTCCTTGTGAATTTCCCTAACTCCTGCAGAATTGCTCAGTTGTTAAGCTCAACCTTATGGACAGAGATCTATGTTTTGCATTTTTGATTGGTAGGTAACTGTTTTCCCTTTGTTGTTCAAATCTTTTTTTAAAATGTATTTATTTTTATTTTTAGTTTACGACATTCAGTTCCACAATCCCTTGAGTTCCAAATGTTCTCTCCCTCCCTCACCTTCTCCCTACCCCCATGACAGCATGCAATCTCATATAGGTTCTACAAATACCCCCACACTAAATGTTAGTCAAATTGTAAAGAATTATAACCAATGGAATGAAGAACAAGAAAGAAGAAACCAAAAAAAAAAGTGGCCATTGGTTACAACCCTTCTGTACAACCAGACTGATGTCCAATGTGAAAGTATTTGCAGATCCTATACTTGATTGTACGCTGCCATGGGGGATGGGGGTAGGGAAGAGGGAGGGGAGAAAATTTGAAACTCAAGGGACTATGGAACTGAATTTTGTAAACTATAAGTAAATAAATAAAATTTTTTTTTAAGTGAGCAAGTAATTTACTCCAATCTGCATTCACACTCAGTAGTTCTTTCTCTGGATGTGGATATCCTTTTCACATCTTCAAATACAAAATGAGAAGCTTTTTTTTTTATGAGTCCTCCTTTGTTACTTGTTTCCTGTACCTTAGTGTATATTTCAGGTGGGGTACAGGTCCTTTTCTAGAAAACCAAAGTAGTCCTGAAGTCATTCTGGACCATTCCTATAGCCTTGGTTTTTAATGTTTGTTTTGTGTAGGCAGAGAATGTTGAGGAGAAAAGTAGGAAAGAACTAGCCTGAATATGTACCTAGACAGTCTATCACCTCTTCCTTCCCATTCGAAAACAAGCAAAACTTATTTAGAAACAACAAAGCTAAGCCTAAAAGTAGATTGGTTAGAAAATTTTTAAGAACAAAAAACAGTGACAGTTTTTGATGGTAGCTCTTGGATATCTGGAATTAGGTTGCTTTATATAACATTTTAATTATATTACAACCTACTATAAGTGATGCAGTGGTAGGGCCCTGGACTTGAAGTTAGCTGTGTGACCCCGAGCAAGTCACTCTCCATATTGACGATGCTCAGATCTACTTATCCACCCTAACCTCCGTACTGAACTCCAGTCTCACTTTCCAAACTACCTACTGGACATTTTGAGCTAGATGCCCTGTAGGCATTTTAAATACAACTGTTTATGTCCAAAACTGAACTCATTATCTTTCCCCCCAAACCCTCCCCTCTTAAAAACTTCCCTGTTGCTGTTGATCTGGCACCTCTCAGTTACCAGGCTCAAAACAAGGAATCTCTTTCTACTCTACTTTCAGTCTCTCTAACCTCCCCCACATCCAATATGTTTCCAAGGCCCATCAGTTTTATCTTCATGGAATCTCTTATCTCTGCCTCTTTTCCATTTTGACACCTCCACTACCTTAGTGTAGGGCCTCATCTCTTCATACCCAGACTATTACAACACCCTGCTGGTTGGTGCTCCTGCTACAAGTCTCTCCCCACTTCAATACATCCTCTATTGAAATGTCAAAGTGATCGACCTCAAGCACAAGTGTGGCCACATCACACCTTCTCCCTCACCCACCTCCTCCAATTGATAAACTCCTGTGGTTTCCTATTACCTTCAGGATCAAACATAAAATCCTATGTTCAGTGTTCAATGCCCTTCATAACTTTGTCCCCTCCTACTGTTCTAGTCTTCTTATACCAAACATACATGTGCACACGCACGCACACGCACATGCACACACACACACACACACACACAATGCCACTTATTCTCTGATCCAGCAACACTGGCTTGCTTTCTGTTCCTCACACAAGCTACTCCATGTCTCAGCTCTGGAAATTTTCAACAGCTGTCACTGTTGCCTACAATGCTCTCTCTCCTCTGCTCTGTCTACTGACATTCCTGACTTCTTCAATTCCCAAATAAAATCCTATCTTCTTCAAGAATATTTTCCTGATCCTCCTTAATGCTAATACCTTCTCTCCACTGATCATTTCAAATTAATTCAATATAGAGCTTGTTTGCTTGCCTGATGTCTCTCTGTTCTGTTTGGACCATCTCTACTACGTCAGTTCTAAACACAATTTGGCAGTTCTTTCCACAAGACCATGAAGTCCTTGAGAGCAAGGACTGTCTTTTGTAAGAAAAGGACTGTGATTCTACTTTGTATCTGTAGTGCTTAGCACAGTGCCTGGCCCATAATCAGAGCTTAATAAAAGTTTATTGACTGATCGACTTTCAGCCCAAATTATTCATTCCAGTGGAATTGTTAACATTTATGGCATCTTATGGGCTTTCTCTAAGGGTTTAGAGTGGAATATTTTCTCTCTTTGAACATGAAGAAAGTTAAGTGAAGATTTAGAATGGATTTTAAGGGATAGACTTCTAACAATATGCCTATAACTTAAATCATTAGCTTGCCATCTGCTATGGTAAAGTAAGGCTTCATCAGAATTATCTGCTTAATGCTCTTCATGTCACCGCATGAAAAAGGCAAATGCTTCTTATTTCAGCCACATAAAATCCTCCCACCATGCCTTCTGTGCCTTATTCCCAATGACTCCTCAGGGCTCAGTGGAGCATTGGTTTAGAGGAGCTTAACAAAGGGGTTGCTCCAATATATGGTTTTCATTTTGATCCCTTATTCTATCATTTCTTTCATGTTGTATAAATATTTTATCTTGAATATTTCTTATGAAATATACCTGTCACTGTCTAAAGCCTTGTGTGAAGATGACTTTTTTTTCTGACTTTAGTTCTTGTGAAAAGTATTCCTTTTAAACTTTCTCTTTCCTTGCTTCTCTTGGGTTCTGCTTCACAAGGTTTCAGACATTGTGTAATACCTAAAATAGTTTTTTTTTAAGTGTTTGGAAAAATGTTTCAAGCTTGTGATTCATAGCTTGAATCCAGTACTACTCAACCTTTGGGCTGTGGACTCCTAAGGAGGTGCAGATTTATTTCAAGGAGACTGTCAATCCATCTGCACACCAGATATCTCCTTAAATGGTTCACTGTAATGAATAAGCAAAGATCCCTTCTTTAGACTGGTTAAATAATACAACTAGCTAGTTTCCAAATTGTATCAATAATGAGATATTCACAACACCCATGATGGTTATGAATATGTTGGTGTAGTTTTGGATCACAAAATATAGCAAACTCTCCACATGGAAGGCAGAACCAAGGTCTTTATTCAGAAACCATAACACTGA
>JAQQSW010009018.1:0-13329 GCA_028646575.1 Pseudocheirus occidentalis
CTGTTCCATGACCAAGGCACTCTATCTAGTGCCTCCAGGTACCTTCTCTAGCTGAAAAGCATTTCTAACTACTTCCTAACTACTCTTAACTACTGACTTTAAGCCCCAACTAAAATTCCACATTTTACAGGAAGCCTTTTCCAACCATTTATTTAACTCTAGCGCCTTCCCTCTGTTAATGATTCCCTATTTATCCTGTACACAGTTTGCTCTGCATATCTTTGTACGCTGTCTCCCTCACTGGATTGTGTCTCGAAGCTGAGGGCTGTCTTTTGCCTCTTTCCATAGCCCCAGTGCTTCGCACAGTGCCTGGCACACAGTAGGCACTAAATGAAGAGGTTGGATGAATGACCTCTAATATTCCTCCTGGCTTTAAGCTGTATAATGCAATGATCTTATCACCTGATCAAGGCATAAGTAAATACATTTGGTAGCGTGCGAAGGAGGAGCTGGAGTGCAGAGAATCTCACCTGTTTGGAGGTTACTGCAGTAGTCCCAACAGGTAGCAAGAATAAGGTGGTGGCAAAGAATTGGAAATTGAGGAAATCCCCATCAGTTGGGGAATGGCTGAACAAGCTGTGATATAGGATTATGATGGAATACTGTTGTGCTATAAGAAATGACGAGCAGGATGATTTCAGAAAGACCATATGAACTGATGAAGTGAGCAGAACCCAGAGAACACTGAACACAGTAAAAGCAATCCTGTGAGGATCATCAACTGTGGCTTAGCTAGTCTGATCAAGACAGTGATCCAAGACAGTTCCAAAGAGCTTATGAGGAAAACTTCCATGTGTGACCTCTGAATGCAGACTGAAATTTACTTTTTTTTGCTCTCTTTATTTTTATTATTTTGTATTTTCTTTTGTAACAGAGTTTATATGGAAATATGCTTTGCATGACTTTACATGTATAATCGGTATCAAACTGCTTGCCTTGAGGAGAGGGAAAGGGTGGGAGAAAGAAAGAGAATTTGGAACTCAAAATTTTTTATAATAATTGTTCAAAAAAATTTTTACATACAATTGAGAAATAAATTTTTTTTTTTTTGCTTTTTGGAAGGACCCTCTTCTAAGGCAGGGCAATTGGGGTTAAGGGACTTGTCCAAGGTCACACGCCTAGTAAGTGTTAAGCATCTGAGACTAGATTTGAACTCAGTTCCTCCTGACTTCAGGGCCAGTGCTCAATTCACTGTGCCACCTAGCTGCCCCCAAAATATATTTTTTAAAAAAGAGTAACATGGAAGGTATGTAAGCAAATGCTCCTGGAGAAGAATGAGCTAATGCGGTGCAGTTCTAAAAGCTCAGGACTAGCAGTCTGGCAACTTTAGCCTCTGGTCCCAGCTTTAGTACTAACTCAGTGAGTGATTTTAAGTCACTTCCCCTCTCTAAGCCTCAATTTACTTTCTTCATCTGTCATTAAAGGGTTAAACTAAATGATCTTTAAGGCCCCTTCCAACTCTTAATAATCCTGACCTGTTTCTTCTCTCACTCCTAATGTTTACTTATCTGTATACATGTTGCTTCTACCTACTAGAATGCAAGCTCCTTGAGGGTAAAGCCTACTTCATTTTTATCTCTGTATCTCCAGTACTTACTGCAGTGCCTCACACATAGCAGACACTTAATAAATATTTATGAAGCTGAAGCTATGACTCTAGGGCTCTCATAGGGACTCAGTAAATGTTTGCATGGCTATGTGTAAGTGTCTAATCAGAGGTACAGATGGTAAAGATTTTCAGAAGTAGATGATGATCTCACCTGCATCTTCTCCATACCAGTCACTTGGGATGTCCATCATAGAGCTCACAGCCACTCCTGCATCCTCTGGTCTACTCTCAAAACCTCGAGAAAAGTGGGTAGCATCCTCTTTGCTCTGGTTTGTATTGTTGCGCAAGAGGGCCTCCAAAAACTGCTTCATGTGGTAATTATTACAGGCCAGGTCCAAAGCCTGGCTCCCAGGCAGACCCCCCTCCATGGGTTCTAGGGCCAGTGGGGCTGAGTACTGTTGCAGCCGGTCACCAACTTCAACTTCACCCTCCACTTCATCAGAGTCAAACTCCACTTTGGGCTCTGTCCCTTTGGGCAGAGAAGGGAAGTCATCCACAGAGTCGCTACCCGGGGTGCCTTTCACCACTAGCTCCAGTGGGTGACAGGTAGTACAGTCTTCACAAGGGACATCTTGGGGGCAGTCCCCAACTTCTCTTTCTTCTGGCAATGGCACCAAGATGGGGCACTGACTTTTGGGACCACAAGAAGTCATCTCCTGGCCAGATGCAGAACTCCCACTGTCAGTCTGGTGAGCAGCTGCAGCAGCTGCAGCTGCAGCCACAGCTGCCGCAGCTTCCTTCTCCATCTTTCGGCAGATGTCAAGTGAGGAGCGGATATAAGTCTTGCAGAAGTTCACTACATCTGTCATCTGTAGGTAGCTGGCAGCTGACATGACCTCAATCACATTCTCCCCACACAGATCCAATTTCCCCGAATAGAGGAAATCCAGGATAGTAGAGAAGGCTTCAGAAGTAACAATGTCCAGAGAGGCTGTGCTGTGCCGTCCACTATCCTGAATATAGTGGATCAGCAGAGCGCGGAAGTATCCACTGTTGGCAAAGAGAATGTTCCTGTGGGCTTTGAAGATCCGTCCTTCCACGATGATACTACAGTCACAGAAGAAGTCCCTCTTGCGCTGCTCATTCAGCTCTCCCAAGAGCTTCGTATAATAAGACTGCATCTCCATTTCTGCTACAGCTACAGCTGTTGCTGCTGCTACTAAGGGAGCTGCCTGTAATCCCTGTCAAGATTTTTTTAAAGGTGACAGAAAAATTACTCTATCTTATAAAAGTTGTAAGGACAGTTTGTTTTAGAACTGGAAAGGCTTTTTTAAGTCAGATGACAGGCTACCTAGCCCCACCACTCCTCTGAGGCCCCCACGGTCTCCTTGTGTACTGCCATGCAACAAAAACAGCCCTATTTGGTTGGAATCCTGAATTGTTTACTAGTTTTATGACCGTGAGTAAATCAATCACCTTCTCTGAGTCTGTCTCTTCATCCATAAGAAAATGGAACTAATAATTTTTAATAAGCTCCCAGAGTTGTGAAAATCAGATAAAACATGTATATAAATTGCACAAGGAAATAGGGGCTAGAGACTGGACTTGTGATGTCACTGGGGTAAGGGACACCCCACTAAGGAAGCTCCTTCTACTAACGAAGGTCAACACCTTCTTTGCAACTTAGTGCCGAAAGAATTGCCTAGAGCACTAAGAAGTTAACTGGCTTGCCCTGCCTAGAATCACACAGCCCATATGTGTCAGATGGGACATTTGAACCCAGGTTGTCCTGGCTCCAATGTTAGCTCTCTATCCATAAGACAGGCTACTTCTCATACTGTTCAAAAGATATGTAAATGTCAGTTATTATTCCAAAATAGTTCAAGCAAAACGTTTAGGTGCCTGAGAGGATTAAACTGGTTCCCTGCAAACAGATTCACTTTCTAGTTCAATCCTCCTTTATCCTATGACCCGGCCCACCATCTCCCCCCACCGCCACCTGTAGTACCATGAAAGGATAAAGCCCCAGAAACTAAACCTATCCTTTACATGGTGTGGAAAGGGGTAAGGTAAGAAGCGTGAAGGCAACCAAAAGACCCGCCCACATCTCTAAATCCGTGCAATCCCAGATGCCAAACCCACCCTTTACATGGTGTGCAAAAGTGTAATGGGCACATCAGGGTAAGGGGTACAACCACTACAAGCTACTAGCTTCAGGATCAGCTTCACCTACAGGGCTCAGTTTATACATAGGGCTGACGCAGAGGACCTCGACAAGGCAGAGACCCTGGTGGAAAAGACCCTGGGTACGACTAAAAGGATCTTATGTTGGATAGGAGGCGCGGGAGCAAATGCACAGGTGCCTGCGCCCCGCCCCCAGATTCCCTGGCAGCACGCGCCCGGGTGCCCGCCTCTAGCTTCCCAGCCCCATCCTCACCCTCATCCCCAGGCTCCCTGCCAGCCTCGGCCAAGGCCGGACACGCCCGCAGGGGGCAGGAGAGGGGCGTATATCCAGCCACACCGCACGGCGCAGCGACGTGCATAGAGACAAGCGGGGATAAGAGCCCTACCCCCAGCCCTTGGGATGTCCCACAGAGCAACCCGCCCGCAGCCCCGGAGAAAGGGGACCCAGGGCAGCATCCCCCACTCTCACCTCAGAGCCGGCCCCGGCCGCGCTGCTACCGAACCGCAGGCGCAGACACGCCCCCCTCCGGCCACTGGCGCTCCCTCTCCTCCCCCCCCCCATCCTGACTCTCCAACCAATCACGCAGCGCTGCTAGGCTCCGGGAGGCGGGTCCTCTGGCCAGTCGGCTCCCCTAGGTCGCTGTCCCTTCCTTGGCCTCCCGCGAAGAAGATGCGCTCTGATGCTGCCCTAGGCGAGAGGGCTGCTGGGAGTTGTGGTTTCGACATTCGTTTTCGGGCTAGAAGTTCGAGGACTGGACTACAAATCCCAAGATGCAGTGAGGTTAAGGATCAGGGCTAGGGACGAAGTGATGCTCTCATGTCTCCTTGTCCAGTATTTCACTTGCAGTACCTGTAACGTGACTGGCCTTCATCTTGCGCTGGACAGCACAAATTAGGTTATAGATATTCGTTCAAACGGGCCTATAAATAAATACAGCGTACATGTCTCGCCATAAGGACATGGCAGCCTTCTAATTTAAAAAAATTCATTCAACACCTATGCATCTATCTGTGTGAAGGAGAGGAAGAATAAAGCCTAACCTACAAGAACTCACAATTCCACAAAGGAGAGTGTGTATTCTATTTAATAGGTATTAAGCAAATTATCTAGTATTTGCTTCTCGGTGTAGGAGATGTGTGCCCTACTAGAATATAAACTCCACGAGGACGAGCAACGTTTTTCCTTTTTGTTTTCATTTCCCCAGTGTCTACTACAGTGCCTTTGATGTAGCTGCTGTGTACATAGTGCTCGAGGCGGGGAGTAGAGAAAAATGTTAGCTACCAGCCCCTCTTTCATCTTAGGAAGCTCACAGTCTAGTACAGTGATCATAAACAAGCCAACACTTGGTGTACAATATTACCATGTGGTCCTTGAGGCACCACCTAACTTACTTCTTGATCCCATAGACATATCTATCCTGAGTACGAGGTGCTCTGAGGATCTAGATCTACACAAATCTGTTGCTCACAAGCTGCCGCAGATGAGTTTGCCTTTATTAGTCATTTAGCAATAAAATATTTCCTTCATAAGCCCAGGGTATACAAGTACACAATCAGTGGGAAGAGTGGGCATGTGTAAGGAACAGGAAAAGAGAAATACACACTTAGGAGAATCTGGAGGGGCACATCCAGAGGAAATACAGGTATCCAAGGCATACTCATGGAGGAGCATACATGGAGGGAACACACGGCCAGGGCACATATGTGAAGGTATGATTACTCACATCTCTAAAGCTGCAAGGCCATGAATGTCATCTGGCTCTATCACCAGACCTACTTCCCACTGACCTTAGTACATAGTCCCCACCAGTCAGGTAGTTGCTGCCAGATGCAAAGTCTTCAGGAGGCAGTGCTTACTGCTGATGTTCAACATTGTTCTCTTGATTCCACTGCACTGCCAGGCACAGTTCCAACGGACACAAGATTGTATGCCATCTTATTCTCTCTGCTATTAGTTTGTAGCTTTAGATGGAGCCCTTAGCACCTATGTCTCTTCTTTGTAGGAAAAATGAAACCTACCACATTATTTTAAAGTCCTGAGCTATTAACAGCTATTTTAGAAAGGAGTAAGCCTTAACCAAGCATCAACCTAGGAAATATCAGATATCTTACCTGGGAAAAACTCTTCTATGCTTCTATTTTTTCCACCATGAAGGCACCGTGTCTACCTGTTTCTGTCAGTCTTACCTAGAAGAAGCCCACTTTCCAGAAGAAGATTCTTTGTCTAAGATTCCAAACCCACTGAAACACAGAATAGCACCACTCCCAACTAGGTAGTTGGTGTCCTCAGGCTTAATTCTTAATTTTGCTTGGACTCTATTTCTTAGTCACTTGGAGCTTGGGTATTCACTAGAGACCATTCGCTAGCTTAGGCCTACTGAGTCTATATGGCTCTGTGTCTAATTTCTGGCAAATAAATTATACCATCTTTGTAAAAGCAAAAAGTCAAGGGCTTTCAAGTTTGAGGTCCCCTAGTTTCTCTATTCAAATTTATCCTCTCATGAAAATGAGTGGACAGGAGAAAGGTGCTGGAACAAACCTAAATCCTGGGGACACAGTCATTATCTTCCACGTATCTACCATACACACACACATATATATATGTATGCATATACGTGCACACATGTGTGTATACATACATGTACACATGTGTACACATGTGTGTGTTGAGCAGGTCTTTTTCAGGCATAGTACCAATTCTGATATCGGGATTATTTAATCTCAGAGTTGGAATGGATCTCAGAGACCATCTATTCTAACCCCTATAAGAGGAAGAATCCTGTCTATAAGATACCCAACAAATGGTCATCCAGCCTTTGCCTAAACATGTCTAATAATTAAGAACCTACTGCTTTGTGTGGCAGCTCAGTCCACTTTAGGATAGCTCTAATTGTTAACAAGTTTTTCCCTACATCAAATCTAAATTTTCTTCTTTTTAAAAAATTCTATTTCATTTTATTCTCAGCTCTGAATTCTTTCCTTCCCACCTCTCTGTCCTCACCAAGAAAACAAAAAACAAAACTCATTACAAATGTATAGCCAAGCAAAACAAATTCCAGGATTAGCTATGTGTGGATGTGTGTGTCTTTGTGTATATGTAGACTTCATTCTGTACTCTGAGTCCATCATGTGAAGGCACCTGGATAGCTTGCTTTGTCAAGAGTCCTCTGGAATTGACTGGTCATTGTATTAATCACAGTTCCTAAGCCTTCCACAGTTATTTGGTTTTATTATATTGTTGTCGTTGTATAAATTGTTCTTCTAGTTCTGCTTCATTTTCACTCAGTTTATAGAACCCTTGGGTTTCTCTAAAACGATGCCCTTCATAAGCTTTTGCAGCACCATAGTATTTCAGCACATTTATGTACCATAATCTATTCATCCATTCCTCAATTAATGAGTATCCCATCAGTTTCCAATTTTGTGCAAGCGTGAAAAGAGCTGCTATAAATAATTTTGTACAATGCCACCTTCCTCTTTCTTTTGTCTTTGTAGAGTGTTGACTTAATAGCAGTATCACTGGGTTAAAGGATATGCACAATTAAATAGTTTTGGCAGCATAATTCCAAAATGATTTCCAGAATGGCTAGACTAGTTCACAATTCCAACAGTGAATTCTTGTCCCTGTTTTCCTTTCTTGTTGACTTTGCCAATCTGATAAGTGTGATCCTGAGTTGTTTTAATTGGAATTTCTCTGTTAGTGATTTAGAGTGTGTTTTCATATGGCTTTTGATAGCTTAAGTGTCTGCCTCTGAGAATTGTCTATTCATATCTTTTGACTGTTTGTTAATTGGGCAATGGCTCTTATTCTTAAAATTTTTAATCAGTTCCCTATGTATCTTAGAAATGAGATCTTTATCAGAGAAACTTGCTGCAAAGATTTTTTTTACTTATTTGTTGTTTCTCTTATAATTTTAACTGCATCGACTGTTTGTGCAAAAATTATGTAATTTATATAATCAAAATTGTTCATTTTACCTTCTGTGAACCTCTCTATCTCTTGTCATGAACTCTTCCCCTATCCATAGATCTGACAGGTAATTTCTTCCATGCTCCTCTATTTTGTTTATGATGTCACCCTTTATGTGTAAATCATGTACCCATTTGGAGCTTGTCTTAATATATGGTGTGAGATGTTGGACTTTATCTAGTTTCTGCCAGACTGCTTTCCAGTTTTCCCAACAGTTTTTGTCAAATAGTGAGTTTTATCTAATACCTGAGATCTTTGAATTTATCAAACATTGGATTACTGTGTTCCTTTGCTTCTCTATATTATATATTTAATCTGTTCCACTGATCAACCTTTCTATAGCTTACCTAGTATCAAATTGTTTTGATGATTATGACTTTGTAGTATAGCTTGAAATCTGTTCTAACTACCTGACTCCATTCCTTATCATTTTTTTCATTAATTCCCTTGATATTTTTTACCTTTAGATATTCCAGATTATTATTTTTGTTATTTTTAAACTCTATAGAGTAATTCTTTGGTAGCTTTATTGGTATGTCACTGAATAAGTAAGTAAATCTCCATAGTATTGTCATTTTTATTATATTATCTCAGCCTACCCATAAGCAATTAATATTTCTCCAGTTATTCAGATCTGTCTTTATTTGTATAAGGAGTCTTTTGTTCATATCATTCATTTTGTTCCTATGTGTGTCTGTCTTGGCAGGTAGACTACTTAGATTGTCTGTAGAGTTATTATGAAAGGAATTTTTCTTTCTATCTCTTCCTGCTAGATTCTGTTGCTAACATACAGAAACACGGATGATTTGTATGGGTTTATTTTATATCCTACAACTTTGCTGAAGGTGTTAATTGCCTCAATTAGTTTTTTAGTTGACTCTCTAAGGTGCTCTAAGTATCATCTGCAAAAAGTAATCATTTCCTCTTTGCCTATGTTTATTCCCTCAATTTCTTTTTCTTGTCTTATTGTGATAGCTAGCATTTCTAGTACTATGTTATATAGTAGTAGTAGTAGTAGTAGTAGTAGTAGTAATAATAATAATAATAATAATAATAGACATTCTTGATTTACTCCTAAATTTGGTTCTTTCCAAATTTATCCATTGTTTCTAGTTCTTCCCTCTGACGCTGAAAAAAACAGCAAGTTTAATCCCTCTTTAGAAAGACAGGCCTTCAAATACTTAGATAACTGTCACGTCTCCTCAAGTCTTCTCTTCTCCAAGCTAAATATCCCCTGTTCCTTAATTGGCATAGTCTCCAGTCTTTTTATCCTCATGGTTGTTCTTCTCCAGCTTGACCTAAAATGTAGAAATCAGAAATGAACAAGTATGTACTAACAGGCTGATTACAGTAAAACTATAACTTCCCTAGTCCTAGATATTACGACCCTCTTTACGTTTAAGATCTCGTTATTATTTTTGGCTGCCATTTCACAACATTGACACATACTGCTGTTATAGTTCCCAGAAACTCAAAGGTCTTTTTCATACAAGTGTCTCATCATTCCACCTTATATTATACTTGTGAAGTAGTTTTTTTTTTAATCCATGGGTAATACTTAATATTTATCCCTATTAAATTTAATCTTATTAAATTTCATCCAATATTCTAATCTGTCAAAAATCTTTTTGGATCCTGACTGACATCAAATGTGCTAGAAAGGCTAGATAATATAGTGGAAAGAAGGCTAAATTTGGAATCAAATAACCTTGGCTCATACTTCAGTTCTTCCACTTACTACCTATGTGACTTTAGCCAAGTTACTTCATCAATGAAGTGAAGAGGGTGAACTCAATGAGTGTGAGGGTTCCTTCTAGCTCTAGATTTATGATTCTATGATAGCTATCCCTCTCAACTTTATTTTAATATTAATTTCTCTATTAATGATTTAGAATTTTTTTCATTTTAGCTAAAGATTTAATAGACATTTGTGCTTTTATGTAAATCATTGATAAAAATGTCAGGCATCCAGGATTCTGGAGCAAACCTAGAATTCTGAAGTATTCTATTGGAGACTTCCTTCCAAATTGACATAAAATCATTAATGGCTATTCTTTTGATCTAGTCATTCCATCAGTTTCAGATCCACCAAATTGTACTATCATCTAGTCTGTATTCTTCCAGCTTATCCAGAGAATTGCATTAATGTCTTTTGTATGCTTTACTAAAATCTAAGCAACTTCTCTCTCAACTCATGTCCTCATAGTAGTACTCACAACTTGGTTACCCTAGTGGACCAATGACCATCTCTAGGTTAAGGGGTGCACTCTGTGGGTCTGCACTCCTAAAAATATAACTCATGAGACCCACCAGTTCTTCTGCCTTTAACAATCAGCAAGTAGATAACTAATACAAAACAAAGCCATTTTCTACGATGACATGGTGAGAGCATAGTAGCTATTCAACATTCCTTCATAAGGCATAAACTCTCACAAATCCATACAGTGTCCAATGGTAGTGAGATTCACATATTGGGAGCACATGTGTAAGAAGAAACATGTGGCCAGTGCAACTATCCCTCGGAAGGACCTTGACATCTTTTTTCACTGCTTCTCCCTGGCCACTGCATCTTTGTGTTAGTTAGATATAATGGCTCCATCTGGGTGAGTAATTCCATTGCAAAGCACCATAATCAGTAGTGGAAAAGGATGAGCAAATTCCCTTCCTCCACCCCCATTGCCTTTTGGTAGTATTGTGGGGTGAGCAAGAAGGAAGTGAGGAAAATAGGAGGGAGGGTGAGAAGAGTAGGAGGGAGGTGAGGAGAGCAGGAGGGAGGTGAGGAGAGCAGGAGGGAGGTGAGGAGAGCAGGAGGGAAGTAGAGACCACCCTCCACAACCTTACTCCTGGCCTCAGGTGTGATCTTGTGGATGGAATGCTGGACTTAGAGTCGGAAAGACCTAAGTTCAAATCCTGATTCAAATGTTTATTAGCTATGTGAACATAAGAAAGTAATTTAACCTCTCTTAGCTTCAGTTTCTTCCTATGTTAAGTGGGTATAATAATGGCACCTACTTCATAGGGCTACTGCAAGGATCAAATCAAATTACATATGTAAAACATTTTGAAAACCTTAAAATGCTTTTGTAAGTGTTAGTTATCATTATCGTCATTGTTGTAGTCCTTGCTAGCATTGTCATTGTCCCAGAGCTGGCCAGCTCAGCCTTTTAAAGACCTGGTCAAGTAATGGAAAGCTGCCCTTCCAATTTAATTAGGGATAGGCCTTCAGATTTCTTACTTCATTTAACACATTAACACCTTGTTAATGTTATCTCTTAATCTGTTTATGATTTCCTTTGAACCTTCCTTGGTTCCATTCTGTGTGCCCCACCAATATGAGGACTCTGGTGTTATCTACTTCTTGCTTTGATCATATGCTTTTTTTAATGCTTTTCTAGAAAATCGTTCATTTAGCTTAAATTCTCTAGTTTAACACCATATAGAATAATCCCTGATCATTTTCTTGATTTCTTTTATCTTTGTTATCTCATCTTTCTTATTTCTAGCATTGGTAATTTGGGTCTATTTTTTTATTAGATTATCTCATTACTCATCAATTGTTTTAGTTTTTAAGGAAAAAACTGCTCTTTATAATTCAGATAACATTTCCATGCAATGTTCTCTGAGGTATTTCCCAAAGGAGTTCAGACAGCTGTTCTCTCCCAATTCTGTTTAATTTGAGTTACTCATTTTCCATGGGATCCTTTTTGTTAAACTTGGTATTCCTTTCATTAACATCATCATTCTCAGAGTCATCATTGCAAAGATGTCTCTAGCAGTACTTCTCTCATTTTTCAACTTGTGTTCCTACATGGGTAACCATCCTATTAAGTTCTTCTATAGAAGGTACATGTGTTCCTTTAAGGAATACCATTATCAGTTCTCTATATCTTGTTAAAGAGTTGATCTTGTCCTAAGAATTCCACGCCTTATTCAGAAGACAGTAGAAGGAGACAGGGCTCCTCTTTAGTCATATCTGGGTATACCTACCATATTCAAATAATGTATTCTAACTATTGCATTGTGATCTTTAAATGTAGTATGTAACATCTCTGCTTTTCTTGTATCTTCTATGATACTTAGTGCCAATGATCAATTTTTATGTAAGTTCTATATACTTACACAGCAGTGTTATGGCCTTGAAACAGGAATATCCAGGCAGAAGTCCTGCTTCTGTCATAGACAGGACTGTGTGACTGTGAGCAACTCTAAGACATTAACTTGCGGAGAAGATGCTGACTTCCACTGATTGGTTAAGGGGGTTTCTTCTTCCTGCAGTTCCTTAGACTAATGATACCACAGGTACAGTCCTTCTCCTCTTCCTAACTTCAAGGTTAGTATGCTTTCCATTGCACCATGATAGATATATCTTCAAATACTTATCTTTTTTTGCCTAGAGGGTTGTCTTTGTTCAAAGATTTCTTTGTAATGCATAGGTAAATTTTTAATATGGTTGATGTGAGAATTTGTTTTTGCTTAAATATGCATGTTTTTATGAAACTTTTATTGTTTTTCTTTCATAATGGTGGAGGAGGGGGAAAGGGAGAGAAAATATATACTGTTTAATTTTTTTTTAATTCAATTTTAAGAAATGTATGGGGGGTGGAGCCAAGATGGCGGTGTAGAAGCAGCAAGGTTTCGCAGCTTGCACATAGCTATCTCAAATACCCAAAAAAATATGACTCTAAACAAATTTTAGGACTCCAAAACTCACAAAAATACAGAAAACACATCTTTTGCTGAAGGCAGCTAGGCACAAAGGGCTCATTGCAGCAGGCTGGGAGCTGAGGCCAGCCCAGCCTGAAACCGCGGCCTGGCCCCAGGGCAGTCAGGAGGAGCCACAGTTGGAGCCTCCAGGAGAGCGGATCAGTGGCAGCTGTGGCAGTTTCCAGATTTATCAAGCCAGAAGAAATAAGGACTAAGTGAAAGGTCAGTGGAACTCAGCTAAATTTGGGGGAGAAAAATGGTCCAGCCAAACTGTCCCCAGGTCAAGGAAGTGACAGAAGCAGCAGCATTGCGGCCTCCAGGCAGCTGCTTCAGAGTTCCCGGCCTACAGACTGTAGGGGGCTAAGCTATCATTCAGAGGCTAAGTGCTCTTGTGTTGAGCAGCCTGGATCCGGATCATGGTCTTGGGTGGTGGTCTTGGGGTGTGCTTTCAGTGAGCCAAAGCTGATGGGGGCTGCAGCACTCCCATAATATCTCCGGCAGCTGTGAAAACTCCAATGATTTGGGACAGAGCTTTCCTCCCTGGAAGCAGAGTTCCACAGAGCTAAAAAAAATCAAGCAATTAATTGACTGGCAAGCATGAGGAGAAGGAAGCAAAGTAAGAACAGTAATCAAACTCTAGAATCCTTTTTGGGGGACAAAAAGGATAGAGGTACGGAGCAGGAGGAAGACAGCACAGTCAGAGCTCCCACACCAAATGCTTCCAAGACACTTGAAGAATTCCTAGAAGCTATAGATAATCTGAAAAAGGACTTTGAAAAACAAATAAGAGAAGTGGAGGAAAAATTGGGAAGATAAATGAGAATGATGAAAGAAAATCATGAAAATAGAGTCAACAACCTGACTGAAGAAAACAACACTTTAAAAAATAGATTAACTCAAATGACAAAAGAGGCCCAGAAAG
>JAQQSW010009019.1:0-13329 GCA_028646575.1 Pseudocheirus occidentalis
GCCAAAAAGTCTTCTCCACTTGTTCTTCCCATCTACTGGTTGTCACACTTTTCTTTGGGACTGGAACCATTGCCTACATGAGACCTGGAGCCAATTATACTCAGGACATGGACCAAATTGTCTCCCTTATCTACACAGTTGTAACCCCCATGCTCAACCCTTTTATCTATACTCTGAGGAACAAGGAGGTGATGGGAGCCCTGAGGCGCAAGGTAACAAAGCACCTTTGAAGTCCTGACATGGTGCAGTGATTTTCTTGGCTTCCTTTTTGTCATCTTCAGAGGTACTTCCTGATCTTTGTTTTTTCTGTAAATTACATTTTATATATATTCAAGTACCAAGCATCTATTTCATCTTCTAACCTCCCTGTCTTCCACTAAAGGAAAAACAAAACTCTTGTTGCGCTATATAGTTAAGGAAAATAAATTCCTATATTGGCATTGCCCAAAAGTTAATACCATTGTGAATATTTTGTGTTCTTCACCCTTATAACTTTATCTTTGTAAAAGGATGGGGGGCTGAACTCCTAGATATTTTGTGCAGTGGGGAGATTCCTGAAGGATTCAGGTTGAGATGGGCCTGGTCTTTTAGAAGGACATGCTTCCTTTTCTAAATGTCCCAGGAATCTCCATCAATTTTCATCTAAGATCCTGATCTGGCAGCTGTTTTCAGGTTTGTGCTTCAAGTGGAGGATGGATGATCACTTTTGGAGGGACATTGAAACATGATTGGACTAGATGGAGTAGAATGCCAGTGTCTGAGGGGCATAAACATGTATATTGAAGTCTCCAAGCAGAAGGTCAGTAGTTGGGGTGAAGGAGAAGGCTGTGAGCTTGATAGTGCTCTCCTTAAGATTACTTTTTACACTGAGATTCTTTGATTTGCATTCTGTGATATTATTGGGGTTGTTGAGTATATATATGTCTTCTGAGCCTAATGCTGCAGTTTGAGAGGGATTCCCATGGATTTGGGGACAGAGATATGAATGATTTAGCGTGATTATGATACACCAGCTTTTATGTTACCTCAGACCCAAGGACTCTGGACTTCTCTCTGCAGTAGAACCTTGAAAGGAAACCCTTCTCCTATGTGTTAAGGTAATCTGTTGGCTTTATTCAGTGCCAGTAGCTACTTTGGTGGTGAAAACTATCAGAGAATAAGTTCTATGAAAGCTTACCAATAGCAGGGAGTATTCAGATCAGTTTAACAAGCATTCATTAAATATTTACTATGTGGAAGGTATTTACAAGGTGCTGAAGACATAGAGACACAGATATAACAAGGTCTCCCTTGAGGAACTTAGATTTTACTGGAGGAGATGCAGAATATTATCTGGGAGAATTCTGAATTGTGAGTAGTTCCCAAGGCTCAGAAAGGAGATGATAACAGCAAGCAATAACGCTTAGCCATTTCTCTCTACTTTGCATTGAGTGCTGTGGGTGTAGAAGGAGGCATAAGGCTAAAATCAAGGAAGAACTTTATGATGAGGTTAATTCCTTCCACAAGCTGACTGCAATTCACCTTTTCAGGCTTGTTGCTCATTTCATTTTTTTCTTTCCACCATGTTCCAATTCAATTGTCTGTTCAATGTACTAGCTTTCTCTTTTCTTAGGATGTACTGCCATGTTGTAATGCACTTTGCTCTTATCTCCATCTTTTAGAATTCCTAGTTTCCTTCAAAACTCAGTTGAAGTCCCATTCCCTATATCATCTATTTCCTGATCTTTACAGCTGCTTGTGCCTTTGCCCTGGCCTACCAAATTTATTTGTATTTTTTGCATACACATATATTTTGTCTCACTATGGAAATACAACGTCTTTACTGGCAGTGGTTGAGTCATTTTTTTTGTCTTCATATTCCCCTCATTTGCCACAATCTCTGTCCTGTAGTTAGTACTTAATAGTTTCTTGCTCTTCCAGGTAAAAATGGCCATGTTAAAGGTCCAGAGGACACAACTCTTCCACTTTTACTCAAATGATTTAACAAGAGAACTAGATCAAGCATTAAACCCCACATCCAAAGTGATCCTTGAGTAAGCTAATCCATCTAGTCCAGGGTAAAATAAAAAGATGAGCAGTAGCTAAGAGCCCTGGAAGAGGAAACAGTCCAAAAGCACTCAGCTCAGGGAGGTCCCAGAAGCTCCCTGACTGGGAAAACTCCAGCAGTAGAGTGAATCAGTAGTATGATCAGAGTTGTCCCCAGGGAGCACAGAAGAGGCAGGATCCTGATCTTGTAAGCCTCAGAGGGGAGAGAAGACCACCCAGTGCCTCAAGAGGGATAACTACCCATAGAACTTTGATCTCACGGTGGGACTGAAAGAGAAAGAGGTCTAAAGAAGTGATTTAAACAAAAAGGAAGGAAAGGAAAGTATATTAGGGAAGAAATAAGGAGAAATGAGAGGGAGCTTATTGTCTGGCATAGCCAGGGGATGTTGATGAAGAACATATAAACATGGAGGAAGGGAAGGGGGAATGTGTGAGGTGAACCCCCCTTTTATCTGAACTGGACAAAAGAGGGTTAAACTTGGTTTCTTTGGCACACACACACACACACACGTTCACACTTACACACAAACACAGAGTTTTTGGTGCACAAATACATTAACCTCAGTAGGGAAATATCAGGAAAGCAGGGGACTGTGGTGGTTTAGAGGCAGTGTAGGGATGGTCTAAGCAAAACAAAATCTGACATGGCTATGAGGACCTTAAGAGTAAAGAAAAACTAAGAATTTTAGATGGGGACTTAAGAAGAGGAAAAGAGGAGCCGTGGGGCAGAGAGATCACTTCTGTTATAGATCAGTAAGTGTGAAGCAAACTTTTCCTTTTTGCCACCTTCTTTGTAAGAAGGGGGGGGGTCAAAGAAAAGAAAAAATAAGACTAATAGGACAGGATGGAAGGAAATACAAAATTGATGATTATAACCATAAACATGAATGGGATGAAGTCACTCACAAAATGGAAGAAAGTAAGAATTTAATTTAGAAAGCAGAGCCCAACAAGGTGTTTTTTAAGAAACACATGACATACAGAATTTTACTAAGAGGCTGGGTGAAAATTTCATTCTGCTTCAGGTGATTTTAATTTAATTCTTTCAGGTGTTTTTTAAAAAGCAAGGATAGCAATCTTGGTTTCAGGCAACACCACAGTAAAAATAGAATTAAAAGAAATAAACAGGGAAATTTCATTCTATTTCAATCCACCAAGAATAATGAATCAGTATCACTACTCAATATAAGAAGAGGTACCTAGAGGTAGCTGGGTGCCTCTGGATACAATGCTTGACTTGGAGTCAGGAAGACTAGAGTTCACAACTGACCTTAGATAATCACTAGCTATTGCAAACCTTTTTCAAAAAGTTTGGTTAAAGGAGGCAAACAGTAATATACAGGTATAGTATTTATTCCTTATTCCCTTAATCCTAGAAACTTGTACAAGAAGTTAGGAGGGCTAAGTCCTAACTAACTTGAACAAAGGAAAGATAAAGCTTTAAATGCATTTTAGAACCATCCCAACCCTGGATGGGTGTGTCACACAAATTTATGATCTCCTTAAATGTTTAATCATTGTATGAGAAAGGAATTTTCTTAATTGAATAGATGGCCAATACAATAAAACAAGAGAGTTGACAAAATGTCAATTGAAATTATGATCCAGAATATCTGTATTTTCTTTACCATTAATATTCCTTAACATAGTATATATATCTAAAAATATTAAGATAAGAAAAAGTCCCATCACTCAAGTTAATGCCTCGAGTTAAGAGTCTCATCCTTAAAGGCCATAAGTAAGCCTTGTCTTCTTTGTTGACATAAGGAGAGGTATTCTCTGAACTCACTCAGAGAGTAAAGACAAAGCAGGGTCTGTTTGGAATTTATGATCTCAGGAGTCTCTGGAGTTGCTGACACAGAAAAAGGCCTTTTTAAAGAAAGACAAAGCAGTCTGATTAATTCATACTTTGGCCAAAATATGATATCTAATGATTATCATTTTCCTGCTTTTGATAAAAAACAAATCTATTAAGATTTTGTTTTTCATACCAAAGAAGGTATGAGAAAAGAACTCTCTTCTTAAGAGGGGGGGAGAGTTTCCAAAAATCCTTATCTAAGTGAATTCAGGTTTTTCCCAATCACTTTCTGAAATAGGGGTCACTAAAGATACTAATTGAATGGTTGGACATTCTCAGAGATCAGCAAATACTGTAAGGCAATTGAAAAATAAGCAAAAAGGGGCAGGCTGTGAGGGGGATCAAGGTAGAAAGCACAATGGGAATATAGAACAACCAAGTAAAAATAGGCTAAGCTGCAAGAAGACATAAAGAACCAGTCTTGGGTGTGTAAGGGAGCCTCAGGAAAGGAGCAGTTCTTATGCAGGCCTGGTGCAGACTCTTGGGAAAGGTGTCTGTATCTGATGTAATCTTTTACAGGTCCCTTGGCTCAGATGTCCACTCAGGAGCAGGGGTAATATTTAGATGCCTTGAGTCCATATCCACAAGCTAGTGTAGTCAGAGAGACCTGAAAGGGGCTCCCAGAAACATATGATTTGATACTAAAGACATATAGAAATGGTTCAGTTTCTCAGCCCTGTAAAGTTAGGTTCAAACAGAACAACAAATGGTTCAGTTTTTTAGCCACACAGGGCTAGGCTTAAACAATACAAGAAGGTTTTTCTCACAGTTTTATGAAACTGCATAATTATATTGTCAGGTACAGATGAAACTTCTTAGGTAGCTCACAATGTATTAGCTTTGGGAGGGGAGATTACATGTCACCAAGATAATCAAGAAAATTTACACATGAACCATACAAATGAACAGAATCATTATTACCAATGTTAGTTAACATCAAATTACTTATATCCCAGTGACCTATTCCCAATGTCCATTTATACGGCACTTTTTGAATTCCAGATACCTCAAGTAGTTTGTACAATTCAAAAAGGGGGTTCTGCTTCTCTGGTTCAGATCTAGAGGTTGCCAGATAATTCTGTTTGAATATAAATGAGCACTGCCACTTATAATTGATTCCACATTTTTGAAACTTCAGAGAATTTCAGTTTATCTATTATTTGTTATTCCTATCCTTACCTGAATCCTGTACCTGGTCTAAGAATCCTTTAAAATGTAAAGATCTATAAAAAAATGAGTTCATCTGTCTTTTAGATTTATCCGATACTTAAAGAAAGAAGAAATAATTTCACTTTTCCTACTCTCTTATACAATCTTTGTGCAGAAATCCAAATATGAGATCTTATTACCAAAATATGATTAAAGCTTGAATTTCCATGACAGAAAATTTCTGGAAGCAAATCTTATATATACATATGCATACATATACATATACTTCTGAGAGGAATCAGTCTGATTCTGTTGCTTTTGTCAAAATTTGCTGTTGTCTTATTACTTGGTCTAATCATTTCCTCCTTTGGAGGATGTTATCTCTATGTTTATTTATTTGGCCATGAATATAACTTCTTGATAAATTTGCTACAAGAGAAAAAGAGGGGCAATGTCATATGTCTTAACAGAAGGAGAAATTTCCTTAGCTCTGTTTGATTCCAGGCATGAGTCATCTCTGATAGGCAATCATGTTGCCACTAGGTGCTGAAAGCAGGGCTTAGGCATAATCAGGTGAGGAATTTTCCTTTTCAGAAAGGAAAAACATTGGTAAAAAGTTAAAAAGGTTCTACATAGGCAGTGTCCAAGATTGTCTTCAAACCTTTTCCTGGCACAGACACCCACCTTTAGCAGATGTCAGCCTGCACCCATGCCATTCCATTATAGGCCTTTATGCTAACTATCTCTATAATCAAAACTTAAAACAATAGCAAATTGCAGTCCCCAAAAGTCTTAAATAGCAAATAAATATAGACTTGTATCCTTTAGATAGGGCCATCTAAAATTTGATTGAGCTATTAATTATAAAATCAAGTTACAAATCTCTCTGCCTTCCTAAAATACTTCCTCACACTCTCTCAACATACTTACACCATATAAAACAGATATAAAGGTATTCAGAGCAACTATCTAGAGACAGCATAGGCTTGGATAACCCCATTTGTCCCCAAACCTTCTCATCTGCCTTCCACATTTATAATCAAACCTTTATTTATCTTTCCCAATCTCTCAAGCCCATTATCTAGTTTATTCAACTTCGCTTTACATTTTTAACCATAAAAGAAGATAGCTCATAAGTTATTATTCTTTTATTAACATAATTCTGTACTGGAATATTAGCTTAAACAAACCAAAGAGGTTAATCCCACAGACTGACAAGAGTTATGTCCTTGTTTATTCTTTCCTAATTATATTCAGTCTGGAAGAGTGAGATACTTCTGGAATCTAAATTTTTTTTACTTGTACTTTCAGTTACAAATGTTAACTTTTGTGTAGGCCATGGAAAAACTACAAATTCCGATCAAAACAGCAAGATCTCTTCTGCTTTACAACTTATTGCAATAATTTAGCATTAACTTATCTTGAGAATTTAGTACACCTTCAAAAAGTATCACACAAGACTTTTCAAAAAATCTTTCTAAAAATATTTTCCTTTCCTTAAAAAACCGTTTGACTTTATCCTGATGTTAAGAGGAATAATTACTAAATCTTTATGATGAAAATTAACTGGAAAATTTTAAATGATATCTCTCTTTTTCACCTTAAAGTAAAAAACAAAACAAAACAACCAAACCTTTAAAACTGTAATTCATTAAAGTAAGTTAGTGTAAAATGTCCTTAAGTAATATAAATTCCTAAGGTATTATACAGAATTCCTAGATCACAAAATTTCTTAGTCCAAAGGGTGTTGCAATAGAATCTCACATTGGTAACATTTAGGAGACTTATCACGGTCAGTGCTCTTGAAAGCTACTGCTTTTAGAATCCCTTTAAACAATGGGAACATGTTAAGGTCTTAAATAGTTTGTATAAATTTCTGTACATATTCTAATTTTAGATTAAAAATAACATTAGATTTCCCACTAAGATAAGACAAAAGAGCTCATACCTTTTATTGACTATTTGCTCTGATCATAGAAATTTGCTATAGAAGGAAAAAAGTGGGAACATGTGACATACCAAATATGACAGGATAAAACATCCTTGGCTCTGTTTAAATTCAGATAGAGTCGCAGTTCTCCAACCATGCAGTATCTCTTCCACCTCATAGCTAAACTCAGGAATAGTCAGGTGAAAAACATTCCTTTTCAAAGGAACACCATGGGGAAACTGAGCCAGGATGGCTCCCATCCCAGGTTGAGACTAAGATTGTCCCCTTAGCTTTTCCCAAGTGCAGACTCCCACCTGGTAACAGCACAGGATCACCTTTCCTCTGAGCAGCTTGTGGCATTTCTCTCAGATACTGGTTTTTTAAAAAATTTTATTTATTTATTTTTGTGCTTTTTTTTTTTTGGAGGGCAGTTGGGGTTAAGTGACTTGCCCAAGGTCACGTGGGTAGTTTTTGTATTAAGTGTCTGAGGCCCTATTTGAACTCAGGTCCTCCTGACTCCAGGGCCGGCACTCTATTCACTGTGCCACCTAGCCGCCCCTCAGATACTATTTTAATACAGGTAATCATATCCAAATTCAAACTCAAAACAAAATTGATTATGGTCCCAAGTGCCTTTTACCTTAAATAGCAACTCTCATCAATCACAGTTTAGAGGTAGTTACTGTTATTTTTATTCTCATTGAGCTGCAATAAGCAATAAATATTTTCCAGATCTCTCATATGAAAGGGATTCCATTTGGCTTCTTTCCTTCTCAAATATACACTTGTACTGGTTTAAAAGTCAAATGTTAGGAATCCTTTCTTTTTATTACATATAGACTTGCAGCTTCTCAGAAAGTCAGATTCATTGTTTAGGAACTACATATATGGTAATTGTTGAACAATTTTAGGTTTTTAGCATTAAAACTGTAACCCCAACTAACTTAGTTAAAAATCTTACAAGTTTCATAAATGATGGCAAAACAATCTTAACTGAAGCTTCCTTTTGAACAAAGACAAACTTGGGAGCATATGATTTCCCAAATTATAATACTTTAAAATATTACAACACATGGTCATACTGCACCATTCATCATTTTTCTGTTCCTAGTATAATTCTCAATTTTTGTTTTTGTTTTTTGGAAGGCAGTTGGGGTTAAGTGACTTAACCAAAGTCACATGGCTAGTAAGTGTGTCAAATGTCTGAGGCTGGACTTGAACTTAGATCCTCCTGCCTCCAGGACTCATGCTCTATTCACTGCACCACCTAGCTGCCCCTATGATTCTCAATATAACAGCTTTTAGACTTTATGAGAAACTACTTCTGTTACAACACAGATAATACAACTGTTTACCAGTAACGGTATCATAACCATTATTATATTATTAAATTTAAACTTTGAAATCAAAACCAATTAATTACCAACCTCCTGACCTTAATTCAGTCATATGTATTTTCAAATTGTTTTACAGAGAAACTTCACATCCAAGTAAAATTACACATGAAGTTAATTAACATAAAGCAATCATTTTAAACTGAATTAAGGTAAACCCAAGTATAACAGCTTTAAATTATCCAATTTTATAACATAAAACCACAATTCTCATGCAACACAATGCAGATAAAAATTACTGTAACACCACTCCTACTTCAAAATATTTTTCCCCCCAAATATCACTAGCCAAGTGGACTTTTAGAAACACGATACGATTTTCAAAAGATGGCAACAACATAACAATGAATTTCAAATGACATCAAAGTGACTTATAGAATAATTGATCTTATCACTCCTGGCATTCAAAAATCACTTCAAAGTTAAAGAGAGAATAATGCTGTATCCCACACATGCCAGTCATTATATTCAACATTTTACAGTCATGATACCATTTTGATCCCATAACAACCATTATTTTTTCTTTACAAATTCAGGAAACAGGTCAAACAGAGATAAAATACCTTTTTGAAACTAGAACAGAGAAGTGTAGAGTTAACCTGGAGCAGAGGCTGGCTTCCCAGTGTTCACAATTTTCGGAGGCAGGGCTTAGGGAATGTTCCCCACAGGCCTGATCCATTTATCTCTCTCCTTCCCACAACTGCAAAATATACCAAGCCTGGGGCAGTTTGTAGCTACTAGACTAGGGTGGGCAGAATGTACAGGATCTGGGTGACATTTCCAAGCTTTTCCTAGAATGGTTGGTTACAAAGTGCCCAGAGGCATGGACAGTTAAGGTTACTGCCAGTCTGCAAGTATTATCCCTGCAGTTCTTCTGCATTCTCTTCTTTTATCTGATCTGGGAAGAGAATGGTTAACAGAAACTTGTGACTGTTAAAAACCAAATCCCCAGACTGAGATACTCTCTTAACTCTGGGGAGGGAGTGGTGAATACTGAGTGATCTCTATTGGGGGTAGGTGTTTTACTGTCTATCTATAGTCTCTCCAGCAATCTCAATATAACCAATTCCCAATTTCTTAATGATTACTCTCAGAATTTGCTAAGATGTTTTTAGCTATCTAACTTTTCATTGTAATTCCAGGTTGGCCAGACCAGAAACTACAAGAAAAAGAGTCCCATAGGTTTGTTTCCCCAGCTGCAGCCTTTAGAAAGAGCTGGCTGTTACTTGTAGTTTAGATTTCACAAGAAAACAGACTCATTCATAGCAAGTGTGATATAGACACAGACACACACACACACATTGACAGACAAACTGACAGTACAAATATAAATACAAAGTCCACATTTAATGACAAAAAATAAGAGGGTGAATTGGATATCATTATTTAAGGATTCAAGATCTGGCAGGGTAGGAGTAGATGGGGATTAGATCCTACAACTTCTGCTAGGAGGACCTCTATGGTCATTAGAGTTGAGCTTGGTGCCCCTGGGGTTTCTGACTTTCTAGGACCTTAAGCCATGTCCTACATTCTGCTTTCCAATGTCCTGGTTTCTTGCAATAGTGTCAAATACCAGGTTTACGGCCCTTAACCATGTCAGAAGTGAGGTGTGGACTTGGAGTCGGAGTTGTCAGTTGCTGAAGCAACATAGTATAAACCAAATCTTTCTTAGTTTGAAGCTCCCTTTTTGCTTCTAAGTCCTCATCAGCCTGAATTGCTAGGGTCTGGGTGAGCTGGGAGGCTAAGTCAGCTATAAATTGAAGGTATTTAGACTGCCACTCTGGCTGAGTGAGTTTGATATTCTGTGATAGGGAAGGTAGGAAGTTATTGACAGAGCAGGAAAGAAACTGGGTCTGGCTCTCTCCTTCTCAACCATGGTCCAAGCCAGAGTCAGTATTGAAGACTTCAGATTCATCCTCCATAACTACTGTCTGAGGGTTTTGTTTGTTCACCACTCTAAAGAGATAGGCCCCAATGGGATCAGGTTCAGAACCCTGATATGCAGGTGGGCTGTTGCCATCCGCCCCAGGGCCAGGGCTTTTAATAGAATGGAGTGGTAGGGGAGGCAGAACAAGGTTGCTTTCCTCAGAACCAGAGTGGGTAAGGGAAAGTGGCAGACTGCAGCTACCCTTCCCAAGATCAGGGTCTCCAAGCAGAGGGAGGGAGAGAGAAGGTGAGATATGGGGTAGGGAAGGAGAAGCACCAGAAAAGAGGGGAAGTAGACGTTAGAGTCATAGGGCAAGCGGGGAGGTCTGGGTAGAGGGAGTCAGTAGGTACTGAGGAGGGAGGGGACAATGCTAAGAAAGCTTTGTGGGCCTTAAGAGAAGAGGCTTTTGCCTTGCATTCCTGTTCTGCCATCTCATCAAACCAATGATGGAAGCATTCTCACTCCTCGCTAGAAGTTTTGTTAACCTTTAAACCTAACTTGGTTTTAAGATGAAGTAATTTTGACTGGTCAGGAGAGCTCCATCTTGGCCAACATAATTTGGGGTTATCCTTACACCAACTCCAGCAATATGTGTGATCTAAATTTCTGAGATTGGTCTCCAGAGAGGATCTAGTTACAGAGAGATCCCAGGTCCCAGAGCTAGCTTAAGGGAATTGTGGACTTCAACTAAACCAGTGGGATTCCATTGGACATAGTAATGAGGAACTTAGCCGACTCCATCAAAGTTAAGACTCCAGGAAAAATGAATCCTGAGGTGCCCGAATCATTGACTTTGATGAAGTGGGGTGCTGTTAAGTCTATCCCATTCAACAGTTCCAATCTGAGTCATGGCACCATAATTGTAAACCTTTGTCAACAAGTTTGGTTAAAGGAAACAAATAGTATTATACAGTTGCAGCATTTATTCCTTATTCCCTTAATCCTAGAGACTTGTACAAGGAGTTAGGAGGGCTAAGTCCTAACTAACTTGAACAAAGGAACGATAAAGCTTTAAATACATTTTAGAACCATCCCAATTCCGTGTGGGTGTGTCACACAAATTTATGACCTCCCTAAATGTTTAATCATTGTATGAGAAAGGAATTTTCTTAATTGAATAGATGGTAAATATAATAAAACAAGAGAGTTGATAAAGTGCCAATTGAAATTATGATCCAGAATATCTGTTTTCTTTACCATTAATATTCCTTAACATAGTATATGTCCAAAAATATTAAGATAAGAAAAAGTCCCATTATTCAATTTAATACCTTGAGTTAAGGGTCTTATCCTTTTTTTTTTGTTGTTGTTTTTTTGGAGGGCAGTTGGGGTTAAGTGACTTGCCCAAGGTCACACAGCTAGTTTTTTTGTGTTAAGTGTCTGAGGCCGGATTTGAACTCAGGTACTCCTGACTCCAGGGCCGGCTTCACTGCGCCATCTAGCTGCCCCTAAGGGTCTTATCCTTAAAGGCCATAAGTAAGCCTTGTCTTCTTTGTTGACATAAGGAGAGGTATTCTCTGAGCTCACTCAGAGAGTAAAGACAAAGCAGAGTCTGTTTGGAATTTATAATCTCAGGAGGCTCTGGAATTGCTGACACAGAAAAAGACCTTTTTAAAGTGAGGCAATAGCCATACCAGATTTTAATCTGTACTACAAAGCAGCAGTCATCAAAACTAGTTGGTACTGGCAGAGGAATAGAGCAGTGAATCAGTGGAATAGATTGTGTACAAGAGACGCAGGAGTCAACAACTATAGTAATCCACTGTTTGATAAACCCAAAGACCCCAGTTTTTGAGATAAGAACGCAGTATTTAACAAAAACTTCTGGGAAAACTGGAACACAGTATGGCAGAAATTGGGTGTAGACCAATATCTAACACCCTATGCCAAAATAAAGTAAAAAATGGGGGCATGATCTAGGTATAAAGGTTGATACTGTAAGCAATCTGGGAGAGCGAGGGATAGTTTACCAGTCAGATTTATGGAATAGGGAAGACTTCATGACAAAACAAGAGTTAAAGAGCATTACAAAATGCAAAATGGATAATTTTGATTATATTAAATTGAAAAGCTTCTGTACAAGCAAAGTCAATATTACCAAGATTAAAAGGGAAGTGGAAAATTGGGAAAGAATTTTTATAACCAGTGTCTCCGATAAAGGTCTCATTTCTAAAATATACAAAAAACTGAGTCAAATTTATAAGAATACGAGCCACTCCCCAATCGATAAATGGTCAAAGGATATGAACATTCAGTTTTCAGAAGATGAAATTAAAGACATCTATAAGCATATAAAATGTTCTAAATAATTAGTGATAAGAAAAATGCAAATCAAAACAACTCTGAGGTACCACATCTCACTGTTCAGACTCGCTAAGATGACAAAACAGAAAAATGATAAATACGGGAGAGGATGTGGAAAAATCAGAACAGTAATGCATTGTTGGTGGAGCTGTGAACTGTGGAGCTGTGATCCAGCTGTTCTGGAGAGCAATCTGGAACTATGCTCAAAGGGCTATAAATAAGTGCATACCCTTTGACCCAGCAATACCACTTCTAGGGTTATATCCCAAAGAAATCAGCGAAGTGGGAAGATTACCTGTATATACAAAAATATTTATAGCAGCTCTTTTTGTGGTGGCAAAATATGGAAAACAAGGGGATGCCCATCAATTGGGGAATGGCTAAACAAGTAGTGGTATATGAATGTAATGGAATACTGCGGTGGTATAAGAAATGAGGAGCAGACGGACTTCATAATAACCTGGAGAGACTTATATAAACTGATGCTGAGGGAGAAGAGCAGAACCAGGAGAAATTTGTACACAATCACAGACACAATGTATGTGTGACAACTAACTTCAGTAGACTGGGCTCCTCTCAACAATACAAAGTTATTGGACCACTCCAACTCATGATTGAAGGAGATATCCACATCTAGAGCCAAAATATGATATTTAATGATTATCACTATGTGTCCCCAGCTTGGTTTCTTAATGTAACTGGCCTCTTTTCTCATTTAGAA
>JAQQSW010009020.1:0-13328 GCA_028646575.1 Pseudocheirus occidentalis
TATCTGCAACTAGGAATTAAGATATGCAGAGGCTGGCGTAGGGAGACCCTCCCTGCCCTACCAAGAAAGTAAGAGAGCAGATCAGGGGAAGGGCTTTACAGTGGGATAGCTGTTTTGGGGTTGGGGTAGGGGAAAGAAGGGGAGAAAATTTGTAATTCAAAAATGTCATGAAAATGAATGATGTAAACAAGAAAACAAATAAAAAAATTAATAAAAAATTCTGTTTTTGGGTATACGATTCAAGAAATCAGGCGACTGTTTTATAATTAAACTTTATTAACTACTCATAGTAAAAAAGTCCCTAGAAAATAGTAACTAGAAACAGAATGTCGTGATTATGACTTGATTCTAGTATAGTTTTGCTATATTCATTACCCCCTTCATTTCTTCAAATCATCCACTTCTTCTTCTTCCTTGTCTCTCTTACATTGGACCTTTTCTTTATTAATTGGCCTGCTATTAATTGGGGGCAATTTCCAGGTGAGGAGGAATGCTGAACAGTCCCTGGGTTAGGGGAGAGCTTAGTCATAGGGACTTCTTTATGATCTAAAGAACCATCTGGATCTCCTCCTTTCCTTGGGGCCAAAAAGAACTTTAAACATTACTTTAACAGCTAATCAGTCATCTGAGATGGGAGAAAGGCTACTCCAGCCAAGGGAGGGAAGACACAAGGCTGAGTTTCTGAACTCACATATTCATGCCCCAAATAGTGATGAGCCGCTGTTTAACTCAGAGTAGACAGAGACTCTCTGTTTGTGTTTGTCCCAGGGCTTAGCACAGTACCCTTAATCCACAAGTAGTAGATACTTAAAGAATGTTCGTTTAATTGAACTGAATGTGTACAATGAGGGCATTAGTTAGGATAATCTTCAAGGTCCTCTGAATTTCCCACATATTCTTATCCTGTGACATACCAAGTGTCTTGGGGAAAAACTGAGGGAAGGTTTTGAGACTGTTTAGAAGGGTTGTGCATTTAGGGGAAAAAGAATTTTGACTCTTTTTTGGGACGAGACGTCCCAATTTTAGCTTGGTGAAGGGTTCTAAGAGTTATAGATATTTATAAAGGCTGAACTATAGGCATTCTAGTCTTCCTCTTAGGAAAGGTACCGTTAGAAAAATAGGAAGCATTATACTATTACATGAAATTATTATATACATATATATATATAATATACATACGTACATACATACATACATACATACACATATATATAAAATCTATCCATACAAATACACACACATTCTGGTACAGCCGTGAATGGGGGAGGAGCAGTAGTAGTGGTAGTAATAGTAGACCTTTCATATATGGACAGAGTAAAGCGATGAGGGCTATTCATTGTTTTAAGATGAACATTGGGATGCAATAGGGTTGTAATATAAAAATTGTAAGAAATGGTGGATGGGCTCCCCCACTTAGGTTCTCCTCAGCTATCTGCCATGGTGTGCAAGTGACACTGTATGTTATTTAATGTCTCTGTAGTTTAATTTACAACATGCAGCTAATACCTGCTCTACTCTCTTCATGAGGTTAAGACAGAGTAAGATAACAGATATAAGGGTTCTTTGTAAGCTAATTGCCATGCTAATAGAAGGTGTTACTATGCGCTCTCATAGACTCATGTGTCCTATTCAAACGTTGCTGGGTACCTTCCTCAGTATTCACAAACTCCTGATTTTGAGCTCTAAACTTCTCCATCTGTCACCATTTGAAACTTGTCTCACCAACCTCTTTGTTTCATTCCAAATAGATAAACTCACTCACTGGTCCCACATTTAGACCCCACTGTAAAGGATCTCTTCAATTTATCTACTTATCGGGCAGACCCTGCATTTGGCCATCTGCCAGCCTCGAAGACTCCCATCATTTAGATCCCTACTCTCAGACTGCCCTCTCCAGGCAGCATTCCCTGAGGTAGCAAGGGTGAGTCCTGCATTGGGAATCTGGGATTCTCTATTTAAATCTCTATTTAAAGCCATTTACTTTCTGAGTGACCTGGGGTCAATCACTTCACATTTCAGGGTCTTAGTTCTTCCTTTGTAAAATAGGGTGGGGGGAGCCTGAGAAGCTGGACTAAATGAATTAATGAAAAACATCCAAGTGCTGTACTTCAGACAATGATCCAAGTCCTGGAGATACAATACAAAAGAGACACTCTGTGTCTTCAAAGAATTTACACTCTAATTGAGAGAGTCAACCCATAGAGGAGAATTAGTGCCTGGGGTAGGGGTTTTGGTTTTGGAAGTCATAGGGAAGGTGAACAGAACTGTGAGGTAGTTGATCAGCTCATTGTTTCCAGAAGCAATGATGATATTACTCATGATTTCTGCTGCAAGAGTTGGAAGAGTAGTGTGGAGGAATGGGTGGAGCAGTGGCATAGCAGAAGATGGTTTGGGCTTTGGGCCTGGCTAGGTATTGTAGGCTTTAACCAGTCAGGCCAACATAACCTTCAGTGATCTCTATAGCCCTAGATGACCTCTGTGGTTACTTCCAACTCTAAATTTATACTGTTTAGTCCTATGATACTATGAGTATAAGAGAGCCAAAATTAATATACATATTCAGATTGATCAGTGCATGAAATTTGAATTACTGTGGAGCAAGGCTCATATCATCAGAGGCTCCTTACTATCATTAGGGTCCTGGTTATAGTTGGAAGAGAAATGTGTGTATTTAAACTGAAGGTTTTAAAGTCTGTTGCAGTAAGCTTTCCTGTCAATAAAAGACAATATACTCGTCTTTTACCAATGTGTGTGAATTATAGCTGTCATGCATCAGGTCTAAATATGTTGCTTCTATGCTCGAGAATATTCACTGGATCCCAGATAAAACAGAATCCTCTTCTCAGCTTGGCATTAAAGTCCTTCACCATCTACTTCCAGACTTTCCTTCCATATTTATTCTATGTTATTCTCTTCTTGTACTATATTCTAGATAAACAAATGTAGTTGCTATTTCCCAAATTTAGTGTTCTTTATTCAACCTCCACACCTAATCATTGACTGTGTTCCCATCCCCAGAGCACATCTTCTCCTCAGTGCCCCCTCTTATGATTCCTAAGCTCCCTTTAAGACTCAGTTGAGAGGCTACCTCCTGCACAAAGCCCTTCTTTATATCCTGATTTGGTTGTGCTCTCTCCTTCTGCAAATTAATTTTAATTTACATGTAGTATTCTTTAGCAGAAGGCAAAGTCCTTGAAGGAAGGGGCAGTATTTACTTGTTTTTGTATCTTCAAAGGATAATTAATGCAGTCCCTTACATGGTAAGCACTTAATGAATGAGGCAGCTAGGTGACTGAGTACATAGAGCACCAGGAAGACCTGAGTTCAAATCCAGCCTCAGACACTCACTAGGTGTGTGATCCTGGGCAAGTCACTTAACCTCTGCCTCAGTTTACTCATTTGTACAATAAGCTGGAGAAGGAGATGTCAGACCGCCTCAGTATCTTTGTCAAGAAAACCGTATGGACAATATTGACATGATATGGTCCGTGGAGTCATGAAGAATCAGACGTGACTGAACGACTGAAAAACAACTTAATAAATGTTTGTTAAATTGAATGGAATTGTAGCTGAGATCCCATCCTTCCTTAGTGTCTTCATGGGATGACATTTCCCAGTTCCCCTTTTTCCTCAGTCTGATGATTGGTGATGGGCAACTAATAAATGAAATGGCTAGCATCGATTCCTTTTTATTTGCATTGACTCAAGTTCAGACTTTAGCTACTACACAGTCTGCTGCCTTGATGTTCATAGTTGTTCTCTGCTCCTCTTCAAGGTCCATTGAAAGGCCCTCCCTTTCCTTCTTGACTTCATGTGATGTGGTTGCTTCTATCACTGATTCAAGTGATGTTTGTTTTAAACCTTTAAAACCTCATCTGTTTCTGATTTTGTTCCGTTATTTTCAATCATATCCGACTCTTTGTCACCCCCTTTGGGGTTTTCCTTCCAGAGATACTGGAGTGGTTTGCCATTTCTTTCTCTAGCTCATTTAACAGAGGAGGAAACAGAGGCAAACAGGGATAAGTGACCTGCCCAGGTCACTTATCAGATTTGAACTCATGAAAATGAGTCTTTCTGAGTCTAGGACCAGTGCTCTATCCAACTATTTCTACCTCTACTATAATGATCTTTATTTTTTCCATATATAACCAGGCTTCCTACCAAGCCTGGGACATTTTGCATGTGCCTCCTGCTCCCTGGGCTCAGTTTCCTCATCTTATAGTTGAGGAGATTGGACTGGATGGCCTCCATGGCCCCTTCCAGCTCTTGATTTATGATCTTGTATGTGTGTGTATAAAATCCTCTCTGAGCCTCAGGCCACTTCCTATGATTTATCTGTTAAGTTTTAGCTGGGTTGTGTCTGCTTTGGTGGAGTGGCTTCCCATTCCATTAAATCTCACAGATCTTTCCTGATGGACTGATACATTCTGACACACCTGTGTGAATTCTATTTCCCCTACCAGGTCATGGAGGGCAGGTGTTATGTCATATATTACTTTTGGAACTCACCTAGTAGATGTTTGATAAATGTTTGTTGAGCAGAAGCCAGCCATACCCCATCCTGCGTGTAGGTGCCTCTTGGGGTATTTTGTAGTGGTAGTTGTCTTTGTTGGACCTTAACCACCAATTCATTGCAGGTATAAACTTCATGAGCTGAGTTGTCCAAAATGGCAAGAGCTTCATGGGGCGGATTTACAGATAGCCTCTTTAGTGGATTTATGAAAATGTCAAAGCAGTTAGTGTCACATTAGTGCAGAGTGAGCATTTTTTCTCATCCCCCTTTATATTCATGTAGCATTTCTTGTTCATTTCCTTAAGTGGTGTTTCCTGTACAGGTAACACAAAGGCTGTGGGAGTTGGAAGCAGCCTTATGACCCTGGGATTGGCCATTGTTTGTACATAGGTACTACTGAGAGTCCTAGACTGGATTCCATCCATATTGTCCCATATTACTCAGGGATGTGGAGCCCGGCTGAAGATGTCTCTGGAAAGATCCACCTTCGTACAGGAAAGCACTGTGTACATCCATCATCCTTTTACTGGCAGCAGCCTAAGTGGATGTATGTATCCATTTTGATTAGCAGGCTAATCGATAGCAGGGCAGACAGATGCCCACAGGCTTGATCCCAGGAGAGACTGTAGTTCAAGGCAAAGGAAAATGTTCATCCTCTTCCTGCCTTGCCTTCCTTGTTGAGAACACATTTTTTTCTTTACAGGCTCTAGAGCATTGGTGATTGGCAGTATAGAAATTATGTACAGATCTAGTGTTTAGCACATTGGCTGGCACATAGTATACTAATAATTAATAAATACTAGTTGACTGAATGACTGATGGACAGATTCTGCTAATGGTCTTGGAGATTCCAGGAAGATAGATGGTGCTTTGGTTATGGGGCAAAAGCTGAAGCAAAAGAGAAATTTCTTTCAGAGAAAGTGACTTCCTAAAGATTCAAGATCTCTATATAGTTCTGTTGCCTGACCAGTGGATAGAAACTAAAGATTTATGGCAGTGATGGAAAAGAGAAACTGTGAAGGAACCATTAAGGAACCACACGTTTGCCTTTTTTCAGAAGCGTGCAGGAACCATAAAGAATGCAAGAGTTTTTGAGGCTATTGTCTTGAATTTCCAAAGTCAACTTGAAGTGTCCGTTGCTATTTGGGGAGCATTGATTTTTCTTGAGGAGCATATTGGACATATTGGGACACTGAGGACATCCCTTGCCTCTGATTGAATGGTCCATCTCTTGTGTTCTGCTTCTTTTCTGTTCTATCTTTGCCCTTCCCTTCTTTGTTTTGTGAATCTATAATACTCATGTTTCTGGCTCAGGAATAGGTATCAGCAGAAAATAAAATGAATTGGAATTTATTCTTATTAATTATTTACCCCGTATATGAAAACTCCTCATTGTTCTTGGAAATAATAATGATAAAAATGAGAATTAATAATAAAAACTAAGTCCAAAGCAGCAATTCCATCTTCTCTCTCCCCTTCCTCCTATTATACCCTTGGTTCAAGGATGAGTTTCCTGATATCCATTCTTTAGCCTTTATTAAAGGTGCTTTTTTACTCAAAAAAGCACTTGATTTCTGAAAATTTCAACAAACAGCACAGGCAAAAGGCAGGAGACCTGTTGCTATGGGCAGTGATTTGCATGAGCCCGTGTTTGTGTGTGTGGATATACACACACACACACACACAGAGACTCACACTGGTATTAGCATAAGCAGATTCTGATTATGTTTTGGTTGCACTAACTGATTTTGATTGTGCTAAGTGGGCCTTCACCTTTCTGCTTCAGTCTTGCAGACTGCATGGTCAGGATGCCATGGTTAACCTTTGGCTTTCTATTTTCAGCCTGTGATTAGGGTGAGCCTTTCATTTCCATCCCACACCCTATGAGCTGGCGTGGAAACCCCTTCTTTTAAAAATTCCATTCCTCCAGCCAACTGCTGGGTTGGATCTTGTACTTGTTTTGAATGGCTGGGGCACAGGGAACTCCTGTAGTCTGGGTGGCAGTGTGGTGTGTGTAGAGAGGGTGTTGTCCTAAATGGCCCCCTGCCAGGTCCCTACACTTAAGAGAGAGTGGTACACTTGGATCAGGAGAGACCTGAGAGCCCATCTCACCTCCAGCATACTTATTGGTCATGTGACCTGGAGCAAACCACGTAACTGAGCTTTGTTTTTCCCATCTATAAAATGTGAAAGGAGATATTATATGTCTAGCATTTTGTAAGACTTAAAATTCTATTTACATGTTAACCGTTATGTTATTAGGTTCCCATGTGTTTTTCCCCATGCTGTTCCAGCATATTTTCGCAAATGAAGCCCACTAATGTGAAAGGTTGCCTGCTGCTTCTAGCAGCAGCCTGCTATGGGGGGCAAGGGAATATATGCCCAAGGGCCCACTCCCCTGCATCCCTTGGGCTCATTAGTGATTCTCTAAAACCCCTGCCTCTTTCCAAATGGAAACACCAATTCTCCAGTCTTTTGTAGTTGTTTTTTGGATCACAAGATCATAAATTCAGCCTTAAAAGGGACCTCAGAGATTATCTGTTCTTGTCTCCTGATTTTCAGATGCCAAGGACCAAATAAATAAAATGTCTTGCCCTACCTCACCCAGGTAATGAAGTGGCAGAGCTCAGATTCAAGCTTGGTCTCTTTACTCCAAATCTGGTTCTCATTACATTGGGCCACATGATCACTTGAATGAATTCCCTAAACTGTCATCAAATATGAATTACTATAAGGCAATAGATTTTTGTTGCCTTCAAGATTTTCCAAGGCAATAGAAATTCAGAAAATCTTAGTGCTGTTAGGAATGTGACAAGCCCTCTGCTTTAACCTTCTACCACCTACTAGTATCCCTTCTACAGAAATCCTAACAAGTGTTCACCTATTCTGTTGCTTGAACACTTGCAGTAATGGGGAAATCACTCCTTCACACAGTAGCATTCCAGCTCAAAAGTGCTCTAATTGTTAAAAGATTTTCCTTCTGTTCAGCCAAAATCTGTCTCCCTACAACTTTCCCTCATTAATTCCAGTTCTGTCCTCTGGAAGTGCCTCTAATAAATTTAATCTTTCTTCCAGATGACAGCCCTTCAAATATTTGAAGACATTTGTCATAGCTGCCCTAAGTTTCTCTTCTCTAGCAGAAATTCTCTGGAAGTCATGTTTCCTTCAGCTGTTACTTCCATGTTGTGATTCTCAGTTTCCTCACTGTCCTGGTTGTCCTACTTTCTCAATGTCCCTTTTAAAATGTGGTGCCCTGCAGTGAACACAGCATTCCAGATGAAGACCAACCAATGCAGAGTACAAGACAACGACCTCCTTTATTTTGGACACTTTTTTCTGTTAATGCAGCTGAAGTTTCTAATAGCTTTTTTGGAAGCCATGATATAAAGCATGCAATAAACTCAAACCCTTAAATGCTTTTCACATGAATTGCTGTGAAGCCAGGTTTCCACTCTCCTGCTCTGGGCCAGATTATTATTTTTTCAACCTCAGCACAGGACTTCAACCCCATTAGGTTTCATCTGGCTCATCTCAGCCTCTCATCTCTGCCTGGTGAGACCTTTCTGGATCCTATTCCTGTTAGCTGTGTTAGGGCCACCTGTTTATCCTTTAGCAGGGATGTATTTACTAAATACAATGATGCATCTTTTTCTCTTGGGTCTAATAACAGGCATCTGCTGATGCTTGTGAACCTTCCTTCTTTTGAGCCCATTCCTCCCTCCTTTGTGGTCCCACTCCTTAGCCCCCTCCCTCAGGCTGGGACTCTGTGCTATTTCCTGGAGATCTAGCTTCACCCTTTGTGGGAAAAGGTGGGACCTCTAGCCTAGCAAAATAGTTTCTCCTCCTTTCCTTTCTTTTCTGCTATATCTTTCCAGTTTCCAATCTCTCGACACTGACTTCAATTTCCTTCAATCTCCTAGAATCTTTTTTCATTCTGGCTTAATTTCTGGCTTAAGCCCCAAGGGCTGGAATGGAATGGAGGTGATCTAGTTCAACCATCTCATTTTACAGATGATGACGTGGGCCCAAGAAATGTTACCAAACTTTTCCAGGGCCCACAGGCCCTCTGATGCCAAATTGAGGGCTCTTTTCACTCTACTAGGTTGCCACCTTCATATATTGTGTTTCCCATCCTATCTAATAATAATGATGGTGATAATCAGAACTCACGTACATAAAAGTTCTACCATGTGTTCAAACCACTTTCCTGATCTCGCCATTGCCATGCCTTACAATTACAAGCAAACCACTTTCCTCACAAATAGCCCCATGAGATTGGCGAATCCGTGTACTATTATATCCATTTTACAGATGAGGTGATTGAAGATCTGAGAAATTAAATGACTTGTCCATGATCCTACAGATAGTAAGGGTTCATTTTCTCTAAGAAGCCAGAGTATAGAGAAAAAAAAGTTTCCATGAACTTCTCAAATGGGAAAGTCAATTGACATTATATACGTATGTGTATATATATATATATATATATATATATACACACACACACACACACACATACACACATATACACATACACCCATAGATACAGACATACAGACAGACACACATACACACATACATACATATGTATATACATATATAAAATATAAATACATATGTATGTATATATAAATGTATATGTGTTTGTGTGTGTAAGCACACATATACACACATCATTGGTGAACACCTCAGGCAAGAAGAGAAGCAGACTCAAACCCATGTCTAACAGGACACAGGAACTGTTCCATTAGTTTCAGCCCCACCTAGATCAGAAGCAGGGCTCCTGGCCTGTGTTCATTTACAAAACAATTCCTCCCTCTAAGTAGCTATGACAGTCATACTGTTGGATTGCTGGCCATGTTTAGGAATATTTGTAACTTTTCTCCTTTCTTCACAGTTCCTGATAGACCTCTCCTTACAGCATAAGCATTCAACTCTAGTTGGCTTAACTCAGAATCCTTGAGCACCTACTAGTCACAATCAGCCAAATCGCAGAGACCCTTGATTAAAACATTCAAGGGTCTGTATTATTTCTTCTCATCTCAATTCAATTAGGTTCAAAAAGCATTTATTAAATGCCTACTAAAGATGAGATTCTATAGATATATTCTATAGGTATTCCTGTATTGGAGGAATAAAACTGCCTTTCGTGTCAGGGAGCTTCCTGTGGGCATTTCTTTGGTCATGTCTTTTCCCAGTGCCATTGGGAGCAGATTTTTGGTGTTTAAAATTCCAAAATAGGGAGTTATATATGCACTAACACTCTGGTTCCCATTATTTTTAAGTATGAACAGTTTTTTAACATCTGAAAATTTTTCAGACCTCCCTGCCTCATGCTAATAGCTGCAATGAATATTTGTTAATTAAGAACATACCTAATGGTAGAAAGCGACTATGGATTCAGAAACATTTACTATATACTTGTATTATATTCATTAAAACATATTTGAAAAGTAGTAATGCATGAGATATATTATTCAAGGTGCAAAATTTCCTGTGTGAGATTAAATCTTCATTTTAGATCCATTGCCATAACCTCATGGCCCGGCCCCTTCAATGTCTCTGGTCTCCAGCTTAGGGGCAATTGCAGAGAAGGCATAAAACCTTAACACACATTTAAAATCAATCTTCATGTTCATGCCTTAGAATTAAAATATCACTTTTACCTGAATGACTTTTGTATAAAAAAGTGGCTTATTTCTGCTTACTAAGAATACATTTTAAACCAAGTGTAACAAAAGTCCGTGTAACCCAGACTCAGATGCTGACTTGTCATTTTATTTCACTCTTAACCCCTTGGGATTTCCTTTGCATTTTGGAGGTCACTGTATAAATTGAACTGCTTCTGTTCAGTTCACTCTGAGCCAGTTTTCAGTTCAAAGAACTCTTCCTGTGGTTTTTTTTCTGACTCTTTCCTGTTTATCATTTCTTTTGGCACAACGTGGTTGTTTCTTTTATGTTCATATACTATAATTTGTTCAACCATTTCCCAACTGATGGACATTTACTTTATTTCTGGTTCTTTGCTACAACAAAGAAAGTGCTGTTTTGAATAGCTTTGTGCCTATCAATCTTTTTTCCCTATTGTAGACTTCCTTGGGAGTAGAGGTAGTAGTATTAGTAGGTAACAGTTTAGTGACAATTGCACTGTTTAGTGTTTAAAATATCCAGGTTAGTAACTTTGGTGTAGTTTCCAATTGCTTTCCAAAGTGGATAGAACAAATGATTGCTCCGTCAGAATTCCATTAGCTCGCCTGACATCCTGCATCAGCTCTGACAATTGCCACTTTTATTTTTTGTCATCTTTACCAATCTTATTGGTATGATATGAACTTCAGAGTTATTTTAATTTGAATATTTCTATTGGTGATTTTGGAGCATTTTTTAATATTGATAGCTTGGATTTCTTCCTTTGAGCAATGCCTGTTCATATTTCTTGACCATTTTTTAAAAAGTGGGAAATGGTGGCACATTATAGACAGAGTGCTGGGCTAGGAGTCAGGAAAACCTGAGTTCATATATTGTCTCAGGTCCTGACTACATGTGTGATCCTGTTCCAGACAGTTAACCTCCGTGTGCCTCTGTAAAATGGGAATCATACTAGCTCCTCCCTCACAGGACTGTTGCAAAGATCTAATGAGTTAAGGGATGCTATTATGCTATTAGTTGACAAGCCTACGTCAGAAAAATTTGCTGACTGTGCCCCTTCTGACTCTAATTGCCTGGATTTTTCTTGTGCAAAGTATCATTAATTTTATGTCGACAAAATTTTCCATTTTTTCCCCCATGATCATCACTATCACTGCCACGGACTGTAATATTGGATGTGCTGATGCTGATCCCCACTGTTCTCTAGCACAAATTCAATTCACTGTTTTCCAAGTAGCATTAAAGAGAAGCTGATTGGACCAGTGTAAGGATGAAGTATAAGGAAGTGAAAACTCATAAGAACCTAGTCCCCAAATTTTGCTAGTAAAGCATTTTTCCTGAGGTCATTCAATCTACAAGATATGTTATGATTTATCAGCCATGTAAGTACCAACCACCCCTCCGCCATCCTCTTTTTTCATTTATTCATTGGACCTGCCTATTGCTCCCTCCCCCATTATTAGGTATAAAAGAAGGGGAAATTGTCCCAAGAGCAGGAAGTCTAGGTTCTATGTACATTTCCATGAAAAGTATGCAGAATGAAGGAAGAAGTTGTACCATTTTTCGTTAAGTGTGTTGCTTTTAAAAGAAGCAAAATGGAGACACTTGAAAATGTAATTTCTACCAGCTGCCTCCTTAATTAAGCCTACTTTATCTAGTGATCTGATGTAGTTTTCCATTGTTTCACAATCCTAGTGAGAGAGTTTGGGTGTGTTGATAGCACCTAATAACCACTAGTGGAGAAACAAATGTAACATCTCCAAAAGTATTGCATCCCAAAGGAGGATCAGAGACATCATCGTCAGGTATAAAGGACAGAGCTTATTTTGCCCAGTAGATTTTCTTTGCTATTGGGAAGTTTGTATCATCGAAATTTGCAGATAATCCCCAAATACCATTTCAGCTGAGTCTCTACTTTAAAGAATCTTTTATCAGAACTAAGTTAGGAAAACAATTGAGTTTTCTCTTTCCCTACCCTTCTCTATTTATAAGCTCTTGGCTCTGTTAGGGCCAGCAAGGTAGTTCTGTGGAAGGAATACTGAAAGTGGTCTGAAGACCCGAGTTTGAGTCCCAGCTCTTTGTGATGTCTCCAGGCCCATTTCCTTATCTGTAACAAGAAAGGATGGTCCCTTCCAGCTCAAAATCTAGGGTTCTATGACTGGTGAACTATGCAAAGCCAGAGAATTGTAAACTTAGTTTCCCATTGGTATCAACTTTGTGATTGACACAATGCTACATCTCAGAGATATAAAGAAAATTATCACCTTTAGCTTGGAGTCTAGTTGGGAAGACCAGGCAAATCACTCAATCACTAAGTGTTTATTAAGTACTGCTATATGCTACAAACTGGTTATAATTCCATGCCCTTAAGGGATGTCTTTGTCAATGACTATGATGCTTTTGTTCCAGGATAGACTATTTGCTTAATGATTCTTCTTCTTCTTCTTCTTCTTCTTCTTCTTCTTCTTCTTCTTCTTCTTCTTCTTCTTCTTCTTCTTTTCTTTCTTCTTCTCCTTCTTCTTCTCCTTCTCCTTCTCCTTCTCCTCCTCCTCCTCTTCCTCCTCCTCCATCTTCACTTTAGCCTTTGCCTTCTTCCCTTCTTCCTCCTCCTTCTCTTTCTCTTCCTCCATCAAGGCAATAAGAGGCTGGTATAAAGTTGTAGAGTGGGCTGGATGAAAATGGTTTTATTAAGTACCATGTGTCAAGGCATTTGGAACACAAAGATGGGGACACAAAGATGAAAAAGGGTCAGTCTCTGCTCTCGAAGTACTTACATTTTTAAAACAAAGATTATTCTTTATTATGTTTTATTTTACTTTCCCTCCTTCTCCTTTCATTGCCCATTAAGAAAACAAGAAAAACTAAAGCCATTACAAACATATATAGTTAAGTAAAATGCATCCTACATTGGTCATGATAAAAAAAATTATATACATCAATCCGTACAAGTCCATCACCTCTATATCTGGAAGTAGCTAGCATGATTCATGATTACTCTAGAATTGTGGTTGATCATTGTTCTGATTAAATTAAAGAGCTTATATTTTCACAGGGGAAGCAACACATAGTAGAATGTGTTGTCTGGGGAAGGGTGAAGTCACAGAGATGATAGGGGGAACCATAGGAACATTGATGTATCCTTTCCAGAAACAATGGGACTATAGTAATG